>JAJJMA010166711.1:0-12115 GCA_023529015.1 Papaver nudicaule | reverse complement strand
AATAATAATAATAATAATAATAATAATAATAATAATAATAATAATAACCATCAAACACAGAAAACACATAAAGAAAATACTTACAATAATGAGATAATTCTTGAGGTAATATAGGTAAGAATGAACTCCATCAGCAACAACACCCCACTCACTGGTAACGATTAATGGATACTGATCGACAAATTGATCAAAGGTATTTTGAATATCACAATATTCCATCCCTAATGTAAGAATGACATTCTTAGGATGAATTGAGTATATATGAGGCAATTCATAGGATAATTGATATACTTCTGAAGATACGAAATTAGGTTTAAATCATACCTTCACCAATTATCCGGTGTGAATCCGGTGATCTAAAAGATAATTAGACTTTGCTTTGATCTACTAATCTTCTCCTAGTGATTGAATCTACTTGATCGACAATGTGTTATGAACAATTTGCTTCAACTAACCATTATAACAGTAAAGTAAAGAGAGGGATTGTTTAGAGAGAAAGAGTCTAGTCTTGTTTTCTCATTAATGGATTACTTGGTTTACAAATGAGGCATGGCAGGCCTTTTATAGACGACGGGAATACAAGTTTAGGGGTGAATTAGTAAATACATCAGATAAATATCTTAGATCCGATTGTTTCGCTCGCATTCCCGCCTCTCGGATGACAGAACCTCGTTGTCTCCTTAGCAGTCTCCGTTGTTTCTTAACCGCCTTTGGCCGTGTCAGGTTCTGTATCCACAACCATTTGCGCCTATCCGAACTCTGGTACCTTGGTCTGATCCTCCCTCTGGTCGTCATGCAGGACCTGCAGTACCTCTCGTCCAGTTCCTGTTGCCTTCTGTGGTGGGTGCTATATTTTGTCATCTATATATTTGCCCCCAGTTTTATTGAAAACTGGTCTAAGGACTGGTTTTGAATTAAACTTAGTGTTTTCAGCAGCCTTTGAACATTATCGTGTCTCAGCTTTTACGGGTTTTGTTATATGATTTAGATTTGAATTTCTGTCTGTTGGGGGGTATTGCGTACTCCTTCCCAAAAACACCTAGTGCAGGATGCACTTCTTGTATTTGCAGGATGGCGTGTTCTGCCTTACTCATTATGCTATTTAGAGAAAATTCACATATCCTTTATGATGATTTGTTTTATTTGCAGGTTCTGTATAACCTTTCATATTCTCTTTTTCCAGCATGACCGACATGTGTCTCCTATTTTTGCCGTTTAAAAACATTTCCATTTATAATTTTACTCAAAAATATTTCGCATTATTTCTTATCTTTTTCATCTCCTTCTGTTTGCAGAAAATTTCTGTACTTCTTCATAATCCTACTTCCTTTTCTTAGATAATTACAATGTCTGACTTACCTAATTTGCCTGATTTGGATTTTTACGGCAGTAAGTATCCTTTTCTCAATTTTTCCCGCCTTTTAAGGTTTAACTTAATTTCTGATGTTACCAATCAGCAATTCCTCCCAGATGTCTGTTGATATCTCAATATCATCTCGGAAGTATTGATTTTCCATTAGATTCTTTGATTTGCGAATATCCTATTTTGATTGGCATGTCACCATGTCAGATGGATAACAAATTTTATCTGATGATGCACAATGTCACTTCTTTTAATTCTAATGTCTCAGATGTCAACAAAATCACTTCTCTTGATATTTTCCAAAGATATGAAGTTTATCAATTGTCTCCTGAGTTTCCTCATGTGTATTCAATTCATCCTAGAAATTGTAGAATCTCATTAGGAATTGAATATTGTGATTCTTCAAATACTTTTGATCAATTTGTTAATCAATTTCCGTTACTTGTAACCGGCGAGTGGGGAAATGTCCCTGGTGAGCTTCAATTTCTTTCTCTACTTCCACAAAGACTTCCTTATCGTTGTAAGTTAATTCATCTTTATTTATCTTTCTTTTATAATTTTTATTTTTAGTGCCTGAAATCTATTTGTTCATATGAGTAAGTGAATTTTTTTTTTACTGTAGGTGTTTTGCCTCCTAGTAACATTGTTCTTATACAGAACTATTACCATAGTATTGGTTCTCCTGATGTATCAAGCATGAATATTTTAAGTATGAGTCATACCGCTGGTTTGAGAGATAGTGGATTGCAGAGGATTTTGATGTATCCATTCACCGGATTCAGTATTCCGTTCCTTTGAGTTTGGATAATCTGGTGGCTGCTGGGCCATCGACTATAATTACGGATACTGATAATTTTGTTACTACTCCTAATTCTCCAGAACCTGCTTCGGAGGTCCCGAGTTGTTCTTATCCTTCTAATTCAAAAGGGGAATCTTTACTTTGTAAAGGGCCTGTTAAATGTACTTCTTATGAGAATGCTCAGTTATATACCTCGAAACAAGGAAATGTTGATTTGGATTTTTCTGAAGGAACACTATTTAAGCGATTCCATATTCTCGTCTCTCTTGTTATCCTAGTGAAGTAGACCTCCCTCGTCTTCAGAAGAATAACACAGAAGTTTTTGAAATGCTTAAGAGGATGATCTCTATTCATGAGGGCTATGATACTCCTCTATTGGTACTGAATTCAATTCCTCGAGTAGATGATATTACTGCACTAAGTCGATTGAATTTTCATGACTATCGAAGTCGCTCTTCCGAGAATTTTTTGAAGGTGAAATTTTTTAAATCATTGCTCTATTATAAGCTTTTGTTGTTGATTTTTAGCGTCTTATTCACAATCAATTTTTGAATTTAATTTCAGGTTCTGACTGATCTTGTCAACTGTTACCAGAGGATTGAGTGCTCTGAAGGTAACTTGTCGACCGCTAAGGATGAGATCTTATACTGGAAAGATCTGATCTCTGAATCTCCTGGTGTAACATTAGCTAATATCGCTTTACAATCGAAAGTTTATAGCTTGAAGTGCCAACTTGTTGAAATAGAATCTCATTGTGAGCAATCAATTAATGAGCTTGTTTCTCTTAAGAAGTCGATCATTTCTGTTGAAACTGAGAAGAGTGCTTTGCTTAAACAATCGAAGCTTTTGGACACCCTGCTTCTTGATGTTAATAATCGTAACACACAGTTAAAGGATGAATTGGAGCACAGGCGATCCTGGTTTTTGAAGTTAACCAGTGAAAAGTCTGTTTTAGAATCTGAAAGAGATCGATTGGAGGATGAAATTGATGCTTTGAAGCTTCAGTTGAAGAAGTCAGCAGATGAAACTATGAATGTGAAGATTAATGATGAGACCTGTGGTGGGTTGTCTACTTTAGACGTAGATTCCGAATCTTGTTGTTCATCTAATGTTGCAGACTCTGTGAAACATGTTGTTTCGGATAATGTAGATTATATGCTATACGCTGTTAGTCCTGATCATATATAATTTTTATTTTGTCATCATTTGCACCTTTTTCTTACAGGTTTGTATGATTTGTCTTTCCCTTTCGTAGTCAGTTCTTGCCTTTCCTCTGCTGTTTATAGGGTTTGTTTTTTTTACCTCTTCTCATTTGAGAATGCAGCTCATCTCAATTGGTGCGGACAGTCTTATTTCGAGATACCTGGCCAGGGTTTCTTTCTGTGGCGTCATTTGAACTTCAGGTTTGAACTTGTATTTGATTTTGATCAGGGCAGCTCTTTACCAGGATCAGTCTTAGCTATTTAATGATAGCAATGGTCTGTGCTATATGACATCAGATTCTGCCATATAACATTTGGACCTGAGTAGACCATAATAGGGTTTATTGTTCCCCTTAATGCCTGCAATCTGAAAGACTTTGTTTTGGAACTTTTGACTACTGTATTAACATATTCTTTAATTGTTTATAATTTTAACAGGGTCTGTAGAATCTTTTACTATTTCCTTAATTGTACTTCTGTGTTAACTTATTTCTTAAATCTTCGTATTTATTTCCTTCATTATATTCATATATATACGTACTTTCTGAAAGGGGAAAAGAAGAGGAAGAAAATATTGTTTCTCTGATGGATACAAAAGAATACCTGGTGAAAGATTTGTCAAGCTTTGAAAAATTTCTTCCTTCTGGTCTTCAGTTGTCTATTCGTCGTCCTACTCCTCGTAATATGAAATTACCAGAGATTAATCATGATCAAATCCAGTCCGGTGAACATTTACTCTCAGAATCCCATCTTATTAATGGTTTCCTGATTCCAGTTCCAACTATAACTCTTGAATTTTTAGATCTGAATGGTTGTTCTCCTGGCCAGATGAATTCTCAATTTTATAAGTTTATGGCCAGGATTATTAATCATAATTCTTCTTGCACATCTGTTTTAAGAGTTGGCTCTCATCATCTCGTTAAGAGATACACTATTAAACTCGGTATAGACTCTGGTTTTTATTATATTGAATCTAGATTTCCTTGGTGTAGTTTGGGTTTTGAATTTTATAATGAAGACGTTGTTGGAGATCGAATTGTTTCTCCGATTATCATCTCTGGCATGTGGCAACTTGGGAGGCCTCTGACCAATGATGATGATCGCCTTAGTACCGTTTTTAATCTAAATCCATTTTCATGTAAGTTTAATTAAATACTTAAATTGTAAAATTTATTATTTATTATTTAAGTTTTTCCTTTATAATTACTATTATTTATTATTATTATATTTTAGCTTCCTACAGGTTTGATAGAGATGTTGAGGCAAGGTTGAAAGAATTTTTCAAGTCTTTAGAAACTGAAAAATATCCCGATAATCGGAAGAGAATGGTGGAAACTGTTTCCATCAGATGTGGTTATCCTCCTTATTTTTTTGATCTTCCTGTTAACTATAATTTTGCAGAACCTGGTACTAATGTCAGGGTCTGCGATCATAGCTTTGAGCAAGGCTCTATGGCATGACCTGTTTTAAGAAAAAGGAAATCTGTTTCCGAGGTTGCTCTGACGCATCATTTGAATTTTTGGGATTCCCTTTCCTGTCAAAAGCCAGTACCTGATATTACTACTCGTAAGATTGATGAATCATTAAAGACAATGCCTGCTGAGGAATTGGCATTAAATGTTTCCTTGGCTTTATCTGAGGTATGAATTTTATATTTTCAATTTATCTAATAAACTTACATTGTTGATCCAATTTTAATGCCATGTTGATTATTTTTGTAGATTATTGCTCTTTTCCCAATGTTGTTAAAGAGTTATCAATGGTGATGCAAATTCTGAGCTAGTAGCAAGAAAAGATGAACAAATCTCTCTTTTAAAAGCTGAAATCAAAGTTCTCAGAGAGCATAAATCTCATCTTGAGAAGGATCTTCTTGCAGCAAAGACGGAAATTCAACTTCTTCTTTCACATTTTTCTTAGAAATTAATGTCAACTTTTTCTCTTGGTCATGAGCTTTTATTCTGTGTAAGGACACCTATCAGACAAAGCCATGATTATAAATCATAATGACTCAGTTTGTTTTTTGTTTGTGTGTGTGTGTTCTCTCAGAGCTTTGCATATGATAATTGTTAGCTCTCTTTGGGCTATACAAAATTTCTATATTTCTAATTCTTTTATGTGCTTTATGTGTTTTGAGGAACTGAAGCTCTTTTCCATTTTATGCATCCCGTTTCTTCCCAGAATTACATTGTGTGATGATTCACGATCTATGATAACGAATGTGATCCATGCTTTAATTTGGCCTGCTCTGGTGCGTAATGTTATTTCCCCTATCAGACGGATTCTTGATCCATCAACATTCATAATCTGCGAACTTTTCATCTTAAAATTCTTCTTTGCAAACAAATCCATTCTTCTGGCTTCTTCTGAAAAGATTATGTTGTAAATTGATCTTTAATCAACTACTGCTCTTTTGTAATGACATCCATCAATAATTATCTACACTTCTGGTGAATCTATGTCTGGTTTTGTCCAACCTTTCATCCAATTGTTCTGATTATGTGAAATATTTGTATGCATCCTTTGAATCTTTTCCTAATCTTCTATCTTTCTGTTCTTTACACTTTCTTCTGTTGACAAAACGAAATCTCCCAAATGCCCTTCTTTTATTTTGTTATTGATGTAATTTCTTAAACTTCTGCAAAAATTCGTTTCATGTCCGTTTTCTTCATGATATTCACAATAATGTTCTTGTACGTTATCTTTCTTCGAGTATCCCTGCCTACGGTAGAATGGGTCCTCCTTCATGGATCGTAGAATAATTTCTGGTGCTGTAATTATTTTTATAAATTTCCCTTCTTCTTCTATCCAATTCTTATTGGTGCTTCTTTTTGACGGATGAACTTTATCATTATTCGAATGATTACTCTTATTTTCATTATCCTTAAAAAGTGTTGCTGCAGTTTTGAACCTTTGTAAATAGCTTGTTAGAGATTCTTCTTTTTCCTGTTGTATGTTGATTAGTCCATGGAAAATATATTCTTTCTTTTGTTTTTGTTGATGATCATGATTCATGTGCCTTGAACAGTTGATAATTGCTAGCATCTTCATGAAATTCCTTTCTCCATCTTCTATTAACTGCAGAGTCTGGGATGTTACTAGGTTTCTTTCTTTGTCTTCGTGGAAACTGTTTCTGCTATCTTCGAGTGGTGTTGTTACTTTCAAAGAAGATTTTAATTCTCCATCCAACAATGTAAGTATTTTGTTTGATCTTGCAGATGATGTATCGTGTTGCCTTAATTGCAGCATCCATGATTGTTCCTTCTTTCATTCTTCCGTAAGCCGGGCTTTATCGGAGTCGTCTCCCTTAAGTTTTTCCAACTCTTCATTCTGCATCTTGAGCTCTCCTTTTAGAGGTTTATACCTTGATGTTTGTTCTTCCCACTGATTAATCTGACATTCATTTTTAAGCTTTGATATGCTTTTGAGAGAGCTTGGATACTGACGCCATCAATTTGGATTGTAGATGGCTGAATAGCAAGTTCCGACATAATTGTTGACGAAAGAGGTACTATATCAGGAGATGATGGTAATGTGCTACTCGTCATTAATTGTTGTGTTGCTGGTTCTGATATTATCTCCGTTATCACAGGTTCTGTTGTTGTAGATATTTGTGGTGCTGAAGGTGCAGTATTAGTTGGCTGAATACTTGGTGCAGGCTCTGCTATCGTAACTTGTGGTGTTGTATCTGGTCTTGTAGGTGTCCATGGTGGCATTCCCAGAGTGTGCACTGTTGTTGTGTTCTGACTATTAGATGCTTCTCCTTGTTCTGCGGTGGTCCGTTGAGGTGATGATATTCCTGATCTTGTCTGTATGCGCTTTGGAGCCATCTTTCTTATGAACTTCACCAATGAAAAATCAGATAATTAGTAAAACTTAATAATAATTTTTAAAGAAATCTAAATTTTCATGAAATTGGAATAATTATATTTGAGTATAATTGAATGAAGTCTTGATATTCTTCACAAATCTTTGCAATTCTCAGATTCTCCTTATTTTGTTGTCGAAATCATTATCAGATCTGAAAAGGAATACTTGTATTCGAAATTGGGGTTAGCGAAATTCAAATCATGAAAATAATCTTTCTAGAATTCTTCTCATATTATCTAATCAAATATCAGTTATCTGTTGTATCTTCGTTCCAAGAGATCTAAATGAAAAGCATAAGAAATTTAGTATTTAACATTTGATTCTAACAAGATATGCTTCGCTGTCTACAAATGAATCAATCGCATTCCGCAATATGTTTCTTGAAAAATCTTCTAATAATCATGATGATTAGATTTTATACTTTCTAGATCTAAAGCATCTATCTATTCTATTTCTAGTTTATTTTGGGATATCTGACGGTTGTAAACATTATCATAGTTTAACATCTATCTACCGAATCAAAACTTCTTATATGTGTCTGTACGTACTTGAAACAGCTTATGTGCCAAGTGTTTCATTAACTAACTCTTCAAATCTAGTTTTTCATAATCCAATTTTCACTTAGGTTGAAATACATTCCTCTGTATTACCAAATATGACTGGAATCCGAAGAAAATAATATAAATCTGGATGTAAATTTGTATCAAATTATGAATCATGCAATATATGTCGTAATCTAAACATGCGAAGATAGAGTTTATGCATTTTGAAATCGTAATAATTTAATTTAATCGATTCTAAAATGAAAAATAATCATATAATTTAAGAAAAACTTCCCTGAATTGCGATTTCTTTTAGATCTGTTAGCTTTTATGGTTTGATCACGTCTTTGAATCTTCTTATCCATAATTTCTTTTATCTTTCTCATTTCATTCATCGGTTTTTTCTCATGAAAACATTAAAAAATATTAGATCGATTTCCCAATTGTTATTAATTGGCTATATGTACTTCGAATCTATCAACTAAAAATGTTTATGTACTCAAATTTCTAATTAAACAAGTAAATTTCTAGATCTGAGATTTTAGGTTTTAAAATTTCGTTTTACCGCCAAAAGTTTCCGATCAATAAAAATTATTTGATAATGTAATGAAATTCATTGAAAATCGTTTTAAAACTTTCAAATCTGAATATTAAAGATGAAATATGCTCAAAATATAAGAATTCAAGCTTAGTCGGCGCCAAATGAAGATACGAAATTAGGTTTAAATCATACCTTCACCAATTATCCAGTGTGAATCCGGTGATCTAAGAGATAATTAGACTTTTCTTTGATCTACTAATCTTTTCCTAGTGATTGAATCTACTTGATCGACAATGTGTTATGAAGAATTTGCTTCAACTAACCATTATAACAATAAAGTAAAGAGAGAGATTGTTTAGAGAGAAAGAGTCTAGTCTTGTTTTCTCATTAATGGATTACTTGGTTTACAGATGAGGCATGGCAGGCCTTTTATAGACGACGGGAATACAAGTTTAGGGGTGAATTAGTAAATACATCAGATAAATATCTTAGATCCGATTGTTTCGCTCGCATTCCCGCCTCTCGGATGACAGAACCTCGTAGTCTCCTTAACAGTCTCCGCTGTTGCTTAACCGCCTTTGGTCATGTCAGGTTCTGTATCCACAACCATTTGCGCCTATCCGGACTCTGGTACCTTGGTCTGATCCTCCCTCTGGGTCGTCATGCAGGACCTGCAGTACCTCTCGTCCAGTTCCTGTTGCCTTCTGTGGTGGATGCTATATTTTGTCATCTACAACTTCATACCTCTGGAAAATGTCAATAGAAGTAATTTTTTCTCGGAGATCCATAACATTTAAATTAAAAGCAGTTGCGTTTCACATCATCAAATAGAATTTGTTATCCATCTGGCATGGCGCCAACCCAATTAAACTAAGATACTCATGGATAAGAAGATCTAAAGGGAAAATAATATTCCCAAGGTGAAATTGAGAAATCAACAAACCCCCAAGAGGGATTATTTGAGGAGAAACATCTGAAATTAGGTCGCACCCAAAAGGGCGGGAAAAATTGAGATTAGGGTATAAAAGTCTATGAGCATCTAAATCAGGAAGCTCAGACATTGAATTTGTCTAAGAAAAGAAAGTAGGATGTTGAAATGAATTTTGGATCTTCTGTAAAGTAGAATATGATGAATAGTAAATAATGAAATTGTAATTAAATTATTTAACAGATGAAAATTAGTGACACGTGTCGATCATGCTAAAAAAGGAGAATACCAAAAGACAGACATAACCTGAAAGATAAATAAGTAATAATACAGAACATACAAAATGTGAACGTGCAGGGCATATTATATAGTATAATAAAAGTGAAAGTGTATCGTACACTCAACGCTTTTTGGGAAGGAATACGCAGTATCCCCAATAGACAAAAAATTCCAACAGGGATTGTATAACAGAACCCACAAAAGTTGAGACACAAAAATGTCCGAATACAGCAAAAGAACTAAGTTTAATTCAAAACCAGTCCTCAGACTAGTTTTCAATAAAACCGGGGGAAAATATGTAAATGGCAAAATATAGCATCCACCACAGAAGGCAGCAAAGACTGGACGAGAGGTACTACAGGTCCTGCAGAGTGACTCTAAGAAGATCATATCGTAAGTACCGAAGTCCAGATAGGCATCAATGGCTGCGGATACAGAACCTGACATAGCTTAGAGGCGGTTAAGCAACAACATAGACTGCCATAGAGACTACGAGGTTCTGTCATCCAGAAGGCGGGAATGGGAGCGAAACAATCGGATCTAAGATATTTATATGATGTAATTACCTATTTACCCTTTTAACTTGTATTCCCGTCATCTATAAAAGGCCAGCCATGCCTCATCTGTAAGCTAAGCACTTCATGAATCAGAAAAGAGACTAGACTCTTTCTCTCTTAATTATCTCTCTTTACTTTACTGTTAGTATTAGCCATTGAAGCAAATTATATTCCACCATACTCCAGATCAAGTAGATTTAAACACTAGGAAGGGACTAGAAGATCAAGGCTAGGTCTAATTATCTCTTAGATCACCAGACTAATACCAGATAATTGGTGAAGGTATGATCTAAACGTAATTTTGTATCTTCATCTTGGAGAATACTCGAGATACGAGTATACGGATTAACGTTCAAACTAAAATTGATTTTGGTTGCATATTAATTCTTGGTTTTCGTGCTACAAAATAGATCCGGTCAACTGAAATTCACTTGCACTTTTGGTTCGCGAATTGTTTTGCTTTCCAGGAACTATTTGGGATTTTCCTAAAATCCAAAAGTGTAAATGGTTCGCGTTCCAGGACCGTCAGGAATTTTCCTGAAGTCCAAAAGTGTTCGCGAACTGAATGACGGTTCGGTAGATCTGAAATCCACCAATCACTATGTGTGTACTTGATCTTTAAACGACATATTCTTATGTGGTTTACGTCCACGGTGGATGCCATATTATATATGCCTTCTGAAGACCGCATCTTCACCGCAAGCACACAATCACTGAAACTAGCAAGTATAGGAACCATGTAACCATTGTACGTATGGTCATGCGCCTCCGCTACTCGGTGGACCTTCTGTATGTAAGCTGACTTAGTCATATGCTTGAGGGAGTTTTCCTCAATGATCTCTATAAATAAGGACTCTCTACCCTTTATAGAGAGGTCGACATTTTAGTGGTGTACTTGCCTTAGAGCATAGACCCCCTTTCGGCCTCCATTGAAGAGTGTCTTTTGATATCGCTAGTGCACATCAACATAAATAAATCGGGGTAGTTGAGCATAGTAAACTTCTAGCACCTACAATTTGGCGCTGACTAAGGGGATTCGACTTAACCTTATGCAAATAGGGGGAAAGTGGTTGATCTTTGGCGTTTTTTCTTCGAATTACTTATGCACCATTTCCCTTTCAGTTCTTTACATTTCGGCACCATTTCCCTTCTAGTTCTTTACATTCTGCCATTTACATATTTTTCTACATTCCTCTCCCATTACACCTTTATTTACTTTCAGCACCTTTACGATTTCAACATCTTTTGAGGTAGAGACGAGTTATGACAAGCTTACGAAACCCCATACTATGCATAATTTTCTTTCGAATATATACAAAAGCATGTATAACTCAGATTTCATATTTCAAACAATATCAGTAGGAAAGCATGTTCCCTCCGCGGTTAACCTTCAAGTCCGAAGATGATTGGATTTACATTTTCTCAGTATTTTGAACTTAAATTCCAAATTTCAAGCAATATCCATTGGAAAGCATGTTTCTTTCTCGACTAACCTTCAAGTATGAAGATGATTAGATTTACATTTTCTCAGTCAAACATGTTTAACTTAGATTTCAAATTTCAAGCAATATTCGTAGAAAAGCATGTTCGAAGGAAACACTATAGTGATATCGCATAAAGCAATATTCGTAGTGTTAGGGCATTGTCCGGTCAAACCCACTAGCGTTGGTATGTCAAGCTGGTTGTCAGTTTTAGGTGTCAAAACTCAATCTTGATTTAGCCTACTAGAGTTTAGATTTCAGAATTGGGATATAGACAAAGTAGTAGAGACCTTGAAGACGAAGACTGTGAAGACAAAGAAGACATCAATTATTCTTCATCGAAAAAAGGTTAGTAGGAGTTATGACTATTATGGAAATTCTTTTATTCTACTTATTCTATCTTTCGAAATAGTCGGCTACTTTAGTAGTGTTGGTGAAAAATACCCACCACCCACGTGTAAGCATCTGAGAAATGGGAGTAGGATAAGTCAGGTAAGAGCGAAGTACTAAGAACAATGAGGAGTCACTACTACCTATCTCAAGAGAGAACACAGAT
>JAJJMA010166707.1:0-15374 GCA_023529015.1 Papaver nudicaule | reverse complement strand
TGTTTGGGAGCGAATAAATTCACACCCGAAACACGATTGATTGATGATGATAAATTGATGATGTTTTACCCTCCACTTGATGAATAAGATGGGGAGGAACCTGCAAAACAAACAAAAAGGGCTCCGACGCCCAAATAAGTATGAGATTTAGGTGCAGGAGTTTTTAGGGTTGGATGATCATACCTCTTGGGGATTAAATCCCCTGTATTTATATAGAGAATAGACTTGGCCGGGAAGACGTCTAGAAGCTTCTAGACTCTTCTTTGGGCCTATTGGCGGGCTTTGGGCAATTTATATAGGGTACACACAGTTTGATTGAGGATAAAATCCTAAATAGGGAAGGATACTGATATTTAGGTTGGTATAGCTAGATAATTAAGGAAATAAATTCCTAGTAGGTTTGGGAAACCAAATCAGAAAAGCGAAGTATTCCTAAATAAGGAAATACTCCTAGATAAGGAAATAGATTCCTAAGAGGTTTTGGGAAACCAAACCACTATAAATAGGGATGTCTAGCTCAAAGCTAAACACACCTAGACATCTATAAAAGAGGCTTGTGAGGTAATCACTGAA
This sequence comes from Papaver nudicaule, assembly GCA_023529015.1. NCBI lineage: Eukaryota > Viridiplantae > Streptophyta > Magnoliopsida > Ranunculales > Papaveraceae > Papaver > Papaver nudicaule. Next base: position 14,801 of record JAJJMA010166707.1, on the reverse strand, counting down.
GGTGTTACAAAAGCAAGCTTAGCAAACAATTTAAGTTTTAAATTGTTTAGAGAGATTGTGAGCGTAACAAAGAGAGAATTTGTAATAGTTTTCTTGTTTAGAGAAGTTATTTTCTTCGAATTTGTCCTTGTGTATTTTTGTCTATTGTTATTTTGAATTCCACCTTAATAAGTCATCAAGAGTATGGAGCAAAGTAGTTTAAATCGGTGACTCGGTCGAACCCCTTGGAGCGATTTGCGAAAACCTCGGGGAAGGAAATCGGAAAAAATCGGTTTGAAAAATCGGATTGCAATTTAAAATTTATATAACCTATAACTCCTGTACTTGATTATATAACGCTATTGATAGAAAACGATACTAATAAAATCAAATAAGTTTAACTTAGACACAATTAAAACTAAATAAGTTCAACTTAACATAAATAAATTAGTTCAAAATACAAGTTCCAAGCTCAAACAAAATAAAACAACATAACTTAAACATGTAATCACTCCAAATCAAACTCAAGAAGAAAGGAGAAACGAAAAAAACCTAAAATTTTTAGTGAATCAAATTTTATAACCTTCTTAGATAAAATACCAAAAATGCCCCTAGGAAATCGACGACTCGTTTTGATTGAAAATCGGCTAAAATCGGCCTAGTAAATCGCCCAAAATCGGAATCGGTGATTTTTTTTAATCATATCGGCCAAGTAGCGATCCGCGATTAATCGCGATTTAATCGGTCGATTTTACCGATTTAAACTACTTTGGTATGGAGATCAAACGTATCAAGTTGGTATCAGAACCAGGTTGGATTTTTTTCAGGGAAGATTAATGTGGTTTATGGTCTTCACTAGATCTCTCTACAGAAAACTTAGTGAGTTACTCGAGAAGCAGGAATACGTAAAGAGGAAAAAAAGGCATAGGATGTCGACGGCAGGCGAAATCCTTTAGCCCGGTGAGCCACAAACTACTGAAGAGAAGGTGGCTATGCTACATACAGACATGAAGTCAATTCAAACTACCTTTGAAGAATTGAAGGAATGTATTCGTTCTAATACACCCAAGCTAAAGACGAAGAAGACTAATGTGGCTTCGGATGAAGAGAAACGAATAAGAAGATCGAGATGACGAGGAAGAAGATGAGGATTTAGAGGAGGAAGAAGATGAAACTCCTAAAAGTCCTAAAGTAACCAAAACTCTTTGTAAGAAGCAAATTAATAATCTGAAAATCGATTTCCGTGTTGAAATTCCACATTTTGATGGGAGTGTCAATGTAGAGAAATTGGATGATTGGATAGAGCGTTTAGAGACATACTTTTCCTTCTACAAATTTAGTTCTAAGGAAAATATTGCTCTTGCGGCAGTGAAGCTTCAAAAGTATGCTTTAATATGGTAGAAAGCTTATCAAAGACGAAACCAAAGCAAGGGAGCATTGTCGTGGAAGAGATTCAAAAAAAGAAATAAGGAAACAGTTTTATCCAGTTGGCTACCTTGAGGAGAGATGGTTCAATTGGTACAACTTGAAGTAAGCATACAATACGTCTGTGCAAGAATATACATCGGAATTTCATAACCAAGCTATGGTTTTGGATTTAGACTTGGAAGATTATGCTATTTATTTGAAGTATATCTCTGGGATTCATGAGTATACATGGAAGGAGTTAAAGATGTTTTTGGTCGATACTATCGTTGAAGCAACCATAAAGGATTATGCCATTGAAGGCAGGCTTAAGAAATCATACTCGAAGGAAGATCCTAAGGGAAAATCTGGAGGTACCTCCACTGAAGGAGATGAAAGGAGAAAAGAAGAAAAGAAGTCTGATGACAAAAAGGGTTTGGTTTGCACACATTGTAGACAAACAGGACATGTTGCCGACAGGTGCTAGACAAAGTATCATAATCTAAAACCAAAAGGGTTGAAGAAAGAAGCTGAGAAGGCATCACTTCGCACAATCTCCTACAAAATCCAGAGGACTAACTGAGCCTAGTTCAAAGCTCTCTCTAATGGAATGAGGTGTAAAAGAACCTACAGAAGATGATCCTACAAAACGCCTTTTCACGGTTAAGATGCAGATTAAGACAACACTGATTGATGTTGTACTTGACCAGGGAAGTCAAAAAAAATTACTTTCAAATTCTTTGGTGCAAAAGTTGGAATTGAAGACTGTTAAACATCCAAGGCCATATCCGTTAGGGTGGCTTCAAAAGGAATGGAGGCTACAAGTTACGCAGCAGTGCACGTTCAAGTTTGCTCTTGATGAGTCATACGTTGACGAGGTTACATGCGACGCGGTCCCATTGGATGTTTGTCAAGTAATACTTTTTTTTTAAGGTTGTCAAGTAATACTTGGTATCCCTTACCTATGGGATTGAGATGCGATTCTACATGGGAGGGAGCAGAAGTATACCTTTGCCAAAGATGGGAAGAATTTTGTAATACGATCTATAAACTCACCTCTTGAGGGAGCGAGCTTGATTACATCAACTCAGGCTAAGCGGTTGGTAAATGCTAGTATAGAATTCATTCTCCTTGTGAACCTTTCTCTTGTGGAGAATCCGAGTATACTTTGTGTGGAGAATCTAACCAAATGACAAGAAGACGACCTAGGAAGATTCAAGCGGTTTGATCCACCATTAGTAGATGGAGGTTATAAGATGATCTTGCCACGAGTGGAAGACTTTTGGTTTCATCGGGAAGAAACACTCGAGAAGGATTGCATTACGGAGATAAAGACACAACAGAGAGAGAAGAATGCTTTTCAAATTACACGTCAAGGTCAATTTTCAAGCAACGCGAGATGGTTCAAGAGGGAGAAATGAACTCACGAGTTCCCTAATCTCCAGTTCTAGATTTCACAGGAGTTCAAGTTCTTAAAAGGGAGGCCCATGATACAGGTGTATCTTATTCTTCTTATTAAGAACTAGTAATCCTCAAGTTTGATTAGGGATAAAATCCTAAATAGGGAAGGAGATATTTAGGTCCATATATCTAGATAAGGAAATAAATTCCTAGTACGTTTGGGAAACCAAATCAGGAAAAAAAGAAGTATTCCTAAATAAGGAAATACTCCTGGATAAGGAAATAGATTCTTAAGAGGTTTTGGGAAACCAAACCTGATACGTATGATCTCCGTACTCTTGATGACTAGAGTTATTAGGGCGGAATTCAAAATAACAATAGACGAAAATAGGAAAACACGAGAACCAATTTGAAGAAACTATCTTCTCTAGATTATGAACAAGAAAATATTACAATTCTCTCTTTCACGCTCACAATCTCACTAAGCTTGCTTTTGCAACACAAAGGTTACCTCACAAACTTCTTCTCTAGATTTACTAGATGCCTATATCTTGACTAGACTCTCAAACGAGAAATCTGAGTACCTTCGGTTGCGCCCTTAGCTGCCTACGTATCCTTTTACAAGGAATCAAACCAAACGTAGTTCATTATAATTGATCCATAGAACCCCCATCAAAGAGATACCTTGAACCAACTCACTACCACCCAAATAGGTGGGATGAAACCTTACACCTCTGCTAGGATGTCTTCCAGGATTTCATGCCTCTATTGAATGCCTTGTCTAGCTATTTATAGTGGTTTGGTTTCCCAAACCTCTAAGGAATATATTTCCTTATCTAAGAATATCTCCTTGTCTAGGATTCCTTCCTTAAAAGAATCATTCTTTATTTGGAATTCCTTTCCTAAATAGAGTTCTTCCCTCAATTAACTTGAGATTAACTAAGTTCCTAAACCAAGAAGGATACACCTGTATCATGGGCCCCCCCTTTAAGAACTGGAACTCCTGTGAAAGTTAGAACTTGAGATTAGAGAACTCGGAAGTCCCTATCCCCTTCCTGAACCATCTCGCTTTGCTTGGAACTTGACCTTGATATCCAACTAGGAAAGTCTTCTTCTCTCCTTGACGTGTCTTAGTCACTATTCGCTCCTTAATGCAATCTTCCTTGAGTGATTCTTCCCGAACAAACCACAAGTCTTCAACACGCGGCTCGAACAATTTCAAGTATTTGATATTAATAACCAAGTACTTTCCCAGGTAAGGTGGTAAATCAAGACGAAAGATATACTTCAAACCTTCATTCTTCAATTGTTCCTTACCTAACTTAGACCATTCCATGATCCTCTTGTTCTTGTTGCGTATTCCTTCTTTTCGAGTAACTCACCAATTTATGTAGAGAGATCTAGTGAAGACCATAAACCACATAATCTTCCCTAAAAGGAGCTAACCCACTCTGATACCAACTTGATACGTATGATCTCCGTACTCTTGATGAGTAGAGTTATTAGGGCGGAATTCAAAATAACAATATAGACGAAAATAGGAAAACACGAGAACCAATTTGAAGAAACTATCTTCTCTGGATTATGAACAAGAAAATATTACAATTCTCTCTTTCACGCTCACAATCTCACTAAGCTTGCTTTTGCAACACAAAGGTTACCTCACAAACTTCTTCTCTAGATTTACTAGATGCTTATATCTTGACTAGACTCTCAAACGAGAAATCTGAGTACCTTCGGTTGCGCCCTTAGCTGCCTACGTATCCTTTTACAAGGAATCAAACCAAATGTAGTTCATTCTAATTGATCCATAGAACCCCCATCAAAGAGATACCTTGAACCAACTCACTACCACCCAAATAGGTGGGATGAAACCTTACACCTCTGCTAGGATGTCTTCCAGAATTTCATGCCTCTATTGAATGCCTTGTCTAGATATTTATAGTGGTTTGGTTTCCCAAACCTCTAAGGAATATATTTCCTTATCTAGGAATATTTCCTTGTCTAGGAATCCTTCCTTAAAAGAATCATTCTCTATTTGGAATTCCTTTCCTAAATAGAGTTCTTCCCTCAATTAACTTGAGATTAACTAAGTTCCTAAACCAAGAAGGATACACCTGTATCAAAACCACTATAAATAATGATGTCTAGCTCATAGCTAAACACACCTAGACATCTAGAGAAGAGGCTTGTGACTTGTGAGGTAATCACTGGAGGTGTTACAAAAGCAAGCTTAGCAAACAAAGAGAGAATTTGTAATAGTTTTCTTCGAATTTGTCCTTGTATTCCCTATTTTTGTCAATTGTTATTTTGGATTCCGCCTTAATAACTCTAGTCATCAAGAGTACAGAGATCAAACGTATCACCCACCCACCGGGGGAGTTTATAAACAAATAAATATCTTTGGTATCATCATCTATAGTGAGATATATCATGAGACCCATAAGTTTATTTGTTATCTCGCTATCAACTTGTTGGGCTAAGAAAAGTATTATTTCTCGATGAAGTTCGTTGATTAGGGCAAAATTGTATCCCTTAGGTACTGTACACGCACCTTTAGATGCATACGGTTCAAAAAAAATCATCAATATGTCGAATCCAGTCCTTCTTTATTTTCCCTTTTTTCATAGGAGGATTTTTCTAACTCCTAATGAAGGGACTTTTTCTTTTATTTTTCAAGAAAGCAGGGTTCTACTCACTTACCCCTAAAAATGAATTCACTAAATTTACCCTCATTGATACATTGTTTCATCGAAATTTAATTCAAATTATGATGAAATTTTCTTGTTCCGTAATGGGCTTATTCAATTCGTTTAGGTTTATGCTCTATTCTAGGGAACGATTTATCCGACCTCTATCTGCACATATTGGACAAATGATCCCAATATCGCTCTTTTATGTTTGCTACTGCTTATTTTTATTCATATTATGTCTTCTCCTTCCGCCAATCACTAGTATGATGACTCTATTGATTGGTTGGCGGTTTGAGGTCACCGGTATAATACAGGAATTCTTATGACACAAAAGGTAACCATACATATTTTACCGATTGGGTTTTTTTGAACGGAGCCTGGATACTTCATTTTATTGGTCCAACCAAGCCAACCATAAATTATTAATTGCATATTGATCCCCCACATAAATTGCTCTAATTGCACTTGACGCCTTAAATTATTGATGGTTCAATCAATCTTTCTTCGTTGAAACAGAGGATATCTTGATCTAGGGGAAAACGGAGAAATCCCATATGACCTAATATGTCTGACAAGTTGCACTATACGTCAACCCAAACCGAATCTTCCTCTCCAGGAATCCGAAAAAGTACTTTTGGAACACCAACGGGCATTAAATGAACGATAAAGGTTTTAAGTATTAAAATTTTGTTTTAATGTGGAAATGTAACAATGGTTTTTCTTTTTTTCATAATATTTATATTTTCGGTTTTTATTCATAGATTGTAAAATTAATTGAAGAAGATGGAATACATAAAAAAATTTATTATGAATGAGTTGGGATGCAAATGATGAACAAGTATCCATAATTCACTCATGTAAAATGGGACCCATCCCTCCATTGTGTATTGGTACTTATCGGGTATAAAATAGATTTGGTTCTCTTTGTTCCCACGAACATAATTGTTCTGTTATTTCCAAAGGAATGCAATACAAATGCACCCTTGGTCCGAGATAATCCATTGAAAAGGATTATGACTTTTTACGATGTTTGACCGTTAAACTTTTTACTATCGTCCAACCGTTAAACTTACGCACATATTTTCTTTTTAAGAATTCATCATGGAATGAGACGTAACCTCTGTTTTTCGGAAAAATATGTCTCAATTTCTGAAGCAATTGAGGCGTAACCTTTTTGAAAAGGAGGGGATACTAAGGTACACCACCAACTTTCGATCATGAACCAATAGACAAATATCCCTTGTCCAAACAAGGTCAAGCTAGATCAATCTAGTTTCCAAACCTCAAATTCCCACAAGTTATAAACTTGACTTGTTCACGTCCGTGAACTGGAATCTGAACAAGATTTCTCTTGTCTAGGTGTTTGAATAAATAGATTGTAAACTCACAAAGAAATTTATTTAGGTTGGTATCAACACCACTTGTGATACTTTAATTATAATGTAAAAAAAATAATATAATGTGGAACTAAAGTAAAGCAAGACACCAAATCATTTGTTCTGCAATCCAGCAGAAAAACCCTGGGACCTAGTCCATATTGAGCAGCGCACTGTATTAAGCCGCTACAAATACTATCATACTTCGGACTGGGATGTAGTTGAGACCGAACCTTCCCTCCAAGCGATTCAGCTGCAGTCCCGCTCATTTACGTCTCTTGGATCTCACAAGATCCTACGCACTTGGTTCCCCTGGTGATTGCCAATAACGCCACAACCACCAGAAGTTGTTTCAGCCGCAGTGAAGACTTCAAATACCAAACTCGTCCTCCAATAGGGATGTTGAAACCTATATTCGTTAACTTAATCTCTCAAGCCTTGATTATAAATCCCTCGCTCGATAGTTTGGATTAAGAGAACTTATTCCAAACCTATTACCACAAGGTCAATCGATAAACTCGGGTGATTATCTTGCAAGATCTCAAGCACACAACGAGATCTTTCTATCCTGATTGGTTCTCTTTACGTCTCGCAACTTTCGTTGTATAAGACGGCCAATCAACAAGAATAAAGCTATCAACAAACATAGGTTTGAACCTGTGCTTCTCAGATCCCCAAAGATAAGTCTTTTTAGTTGAAACCGATAAAACAGTTTTGGAGGCAACAATGCTGACTAATGATACACGTTCGTGTAAGGAATCCAGTTTGATAGCATCGCATTGCCTCTCTATTTATAGTGATCAATGAGACATAGTTGGTTAGAATAAAGCTAACTTGAGACTTAAATATTCTCATTAATAAGGAGGAACTCTCTAAGAATGTTAAGTAATGACTTTACTTCCCCATATAATTATTTCCAATAATGAGCTCTTTCCAATTAATTCAAGGCATGATAAAAATAGCTTGCAAGAAATTACCAAAGATAATTACTTACAGTAATAACGTAGAATTAACCAAACATAGGTGACTTGCCACAATTAACGAAATTACTCTTCTTAAGGAGTTTCCTTAATAAAGTCTAACGGTAAATGTAGTAGTTTCCTAGTTTAAGGTCACAACTTAACATAATTAAGTTTGCTCAACAAGGGAAAGAAAACTTTGATCTAATTCACCCCAAAAATAGTGTCACAAGTGCCACTAATAATATGTGTGAAAATATTATCTCAAAATCAAAGAAGAATTGTCCTTAAAATAGCCTTATAAGGACCATAATACATTAGTCTACGAACTGGTCGGCTCTGACCTGGTCCACCCTTTAAGTTGGCGAACCTAAAAATATAGGTTGGCGAACTTAGTTGCCTTGGAAGACCAAATCTGCATATAGGTTGGCGAACCTAGTTGCCTAGAAAGTGACATTTTGGATTTTGCACTTATATAGGTTGGTGAACCCAAAGATTAAAAAGCTCATAGGTTGGCGAACCTAAAAACAAAGATTGGCGAACCCAAAAGCCTAGGTACGCATATAGGTTGGCGAACCTAAAGATAAAGGTTGGCGAACCCATACTCATGAGTCTAGAAGAGTTATCTTCAATTTCCAAACTAAGTAAAACTTAGATTGTACTAACTCAATGATGCAATTATAAAATCCAAAATCCTTAAGCTTAATCAAGTAGAACTTGATCATCACACTCACAATTATCATCGAGATGAATCAAATCTTGGAAAGGATTTTTTTCTTCAATTTTTCGCTATAGTCATACTAAAATCTCGACTATATTTCGAATGATAGAAAAGTAATAGACATTCATCAAATCAAAGATGTACTAACCTTTAGAGAAGTCCTCGTAGATTCCACGCTTTTGTTCCATCTTCGATCTTCAGGTTACTTCGATCCGAGTCTCAACATCCTAATCTAACCCTAGTCCGAAACTAACTTTAATAAACTTAAATCAAGTATTGAGTTTGCTCATCTATCTATGACAACTAACTTGACATACCAACGTCGGTGGGTTCAACCGGACATGTGCCCTAACACTTTTGTTACGTCTCAACTACCTAGGCGTAACTAACCCTAGGAAAAATACATCTCAACTTCCTAGGCGTAACAAACCCTAGCATTTGCGCGCAGAAAATCTAGGCTAACTAGAATATTTAAGCCGTAAGTTTTCAAACCCAGGCGTACCCAATGTTTTTTGAGATGTAATTTATTTATTTTCAAAAAAAATATAAGTAAAAGTTACAGCATATTAATGTTGTAAAAGTTAGACTTATCTTCTTTATATAAGATGAAATATTATTGCAAACATAGGTTACGACTCGATTTGCCCAAATTTTAGATGTATCTTAGGTTACGTCTAAGATAAAGCAAACATAAAAAAGAAGACGGTAGAGAATAAGGGTAAAAAGGCACTATTTATTGGTAAACCAAATCAAGAGGCTCCTGAACCAGAAAATGCATTCCTACTGCAAGAAGAAGACCAACCTATTCGGGAAACTGAGCGAGACAATGAGACTGAAGATGCGAATGAGAGTGATGAAGACAAAGAAGATGAGAGTGGGTGTGAGACTGAAGTTGTTGAACCCCTTACTCTAGTTCCACCTGCTCTTGGTTTACCTACACGTGTAACTAAGCCAAAGGATAAGAAGCAGAAGAAACCAGCTGGACCCAAAGGCCAGCTCATCCCGACAGATCCAAGTTTCTATTTTCCACCCAGGGAAAATGATAGACTTTGGGGAAAGGCTCCAGATAATTCGTCAATCTTATTTGGATACGCACATTCTTTTGCTCTAAAAGTCTGTGTTGCGCGAGTAATTATCTAATGAACTCTAAAGTTATTTATTGTTTCATTTGTATCTATCATATGTGTGTCTAATTTTTTTATTTTTTTATTTTAAAATTATGTAGGACCACAAACAGTTGGCGCTTAAAATGAAACACCATAGGGCCGGATGGTGGGATTTGAAGGATGATGTGTGAAGGTGCAAGACATTTTGATAAACACATCGATTGACAAGGCTTTTGACAATTGCTATGTGAATTTTGATGTTATTATTGTTAGTGCTTTCAGAGAAAGATATTGGCCTAAATGGCACTTTCCATTTTGGTTTTGGAGAAATGGGTTTGATCACTGATAATGTTAAACAAATCCAAAATCTTGAAACTGGTGGAATAGCCGTGTCTAATGGTTTTGACAACCACCTTAAATGGGACAGACTCTTCGAGTTAGCTAAGAATGTGTTGGGGGTGAGAAAAGAAAGAAGCTGAGAATGAGTTTATTTATGGGAACGGTGGTAGAAACTTTTTATATTCTTCATAAATAGTGTGGTGAGGGCGGTGAAACTTACCATTGGCATCTAATGCGGGGATTGAGGGTCCTCCATTTTTGCACCAACTTGTGTTTTTCTTAACAATAAGCAAACTCTTCCTTTCCACTTGAATCGTCAGAGACTTTCCCTTGTCTTGAACTTTGCTTATTGAACACTCTTGTGTGGGAATTTCCGGACCTTTTGGTTTGACATTTCCACCACGGCTAGTCAAAGCTTGATACATTGTATTATTTCCACGTTTCTTTGTAGCACTCGCTTTCACCTCATCACAACCTCCTCTTTCTCATCCTCTCCCACATACATTGCATTGAATACTCAATCCCCGAAGGATCTCTTTTCTTTAATGGGGCCAACTTTTCTTTTTTATTCATCTGCTCTATCCCCTTTGAAACCTTCATACTTTTTCTACCCTTCCCCGTCCCTTTATCCAGTTCCACCACATCCAACCTAGTGTGAGGTTCGGCAAATTCATTCATTTTATCCAACCAAAAGTGTCTTTGACCCCGGTTCAATGTGTTGTATTTATTGGAAAATGCCTCGTATTGGAAGGTGTCGCAAAACTCTCATTCAAAATCTTGATTGGGTATTGTTTCATTGAAAGTAAGTTATTTCCAAAATGGGTTAATGTCTTCAATTGGGATCACACCAACGACGTATGTAGCTATCATATGCCGGCATGGAAGTCCCATGGATGACATGTTAGGAAAAATGCACTCATCTGTATAGTTTCCCTCCAAAAACTCCTTCAGTTCTAACATAAACTTTTAAATTTCCCAATGTGACACCTTGAAATGAATTCCACTCAACCATTTCTTGTTCAAGAATTCGGTTAATCTTGTACCTTGACTTACTTCAAAATTCCCCTTAATTCTTTCGAGGTCACCCTTGAAGTACTCGTGCATAGCTTGGAAAACAAAAATAAAATTACCATCACGCCATGGAGACACTTCTTAAGTCGGGGGTGAGACGACTCCGCCGTACTCGTTGCTTGGTTGTTGTAATGTTTGTATTTTTTTTTAAAAGCATATACAAACTTAGCTTTGTTCGTATCAAACCACTCATTTTACAAGTACTTTGTGACAATTGGGAAACGTCTCCAATGCGTCAACATCAACTCCTTATTTCTTTCGTAATCTTCCTCTATGAGTGACCAAACCAAAACATCCCACTCACCGCTAAAGGAGGTCCATTCAAGCTCATTCTTAAGGTTGTCATTCTCTAATTTAGCAAGCTCATATTTTTGTTTTTCTTGAGGTAGCTTCATGATCTTCTCTTTTTTCCATTTTCTTTGGTGGCCAAATGATGTTTTGGCACTTGAATTGGACACTATTCCATATGTGGTAGGTGCAAATAAGGTGGTGAGCATCGGGAAAAAGCCTCGGCAATTGCATTCGTTAATGCTTGTTCTTTGTCGGTTATCATCACTTTGGAGTACGGCTTCAGCGTAGAAAGGCTTCACTTGTTTTACTGAGAGAATTTTTTTATGGGGGCGAAATTGGATGGGGGCATGGGAGACGAGTAAAATTTTGACATGTGTCAATCAGATTTGGGAGCTTTTTTTTATCTAAATTAGTTGTCATTTATTTCACCCGTTTTACCCTTCCATAATTATTTCATCATCTTATTAGTTGTCAAATACTAATAACTAACCTAAATTAGAGTTCAACACAAACCGATTTTTAAAGGAAAGGAAAAAAATAAAATCTCACAAAATATTTTTCTCATTAAAAATCATTTTAAAACCTAAAATCCCTTCTTTTACTGTTCTTGAAGTGCTAGAGGTAAGTTCTTCATCTAAATAAAATTTATCACTAATTAAATTTTTATGAGTAGTTTGCACCATTTTATAATGGGTTTTGATGATTAATCAATTGGGTGAATGAGAGTGGATTTAGAGTCCTGGTAGTATAAGGATAGATGGGTTGTTATTAGACTTGATTTTCTAGATAGAGGAGTTAAAAGAGATAGAAATAACTATCATCTGTGTAAGTATCTACTTGTTTTGGTGTGTTGACGTCCGTGGAATGATGCACAATATGAAAATAGAGTTCGAACTTCAAGGGTTTTGGTGAGTTTTGGTCATCTATTGTTGAACAGTATATTTGTAATCTTGGTTACATTGCACTAGAGACCCAGTTTGCTGCATTACAAAGCAAGGAACAAATAAACATTATAAAAAATACTCCATTTAATCAAAAGGACATTCTTTGAATCTACTTCATGAATGGATTGCACCCGAAAGAATATTTATTCAGATCATTCGAAAATCAATTGGCGTTGGTCGACCCTTCTTCTTACGGTTTAATATTCTCAACATACAACTTTAAGTTATCGCGTCAAATTATACAAGAACAAAAATGAAAAAGGAGGGGTACCGAAATACTACCAACTTTCGTTTTGCCTCGTGAGTCTTATGGTTTAAGTCTGGACGATCTCAAAAATCAATATCCAAACTTATGACTGGAGTTGTTAAACCTCGACAAGAGTACTTTGGAGACAACTCTACAGTTAGGCAATAACGTACTACTTGGTGCTTTAATTATACAATCAAAGATATAATGCGGAAAGTAAAAGCACACAAGACACCAGAACGTTTTTTTAACGAGGAAACTGCCTTGCAGAAAAACCTCGGGACCTCGTCCAGTTTGAACACCGCCCAGTACAAACTGACTACAAACACTAGCCTACTATAAGACTTCGGTCTGGGATGTAGCAGAGACCAACTCAAGCCCTCCAAGCGAATTGGCTACTGTCGCCTTCCTTACGTCTCTGGATCCCCCACAGATCGTCACGCACTTGATTCCCCCAGCTGACGTCCTTTACAGGCCTAGGAGTTGCTTTAACCGATGCCAAAGGCTTGTGTCAGCAATACTGGTTTTTCAACCTAATTGTTGACGTATGGTGTAACTGTCCTCTATCAGTTTACCACACACAAGATGACTTCCTTCGGATTGTTAAATCCAGGTCATACGGAAATCTACTTCACAAATCGGGACTGACACGCAAACCAAGTAAGCAATGCCCAATTCGTATTTTCCTCAGTTATACACGAAGAATCACTTAAGAAACTTGTATAACCGGAGCTAACTAGGTCTTACAACACCGAGTGCAGCCGTGCGTTGCTACCTTTCCAACCTTGTTGAGTAACGTATCAGTTCTTGAATAGCCGTATATCAGAAGAGACGGACTTTAGAATAGACAAGAACGTGATCAGGTTACCAAGGTTACAGGTTAATCCGATTTCAACCAAAGATGGTTTCAATCTCCTACCTGTGCTTCCCAACTCTCAAGAGAAGTCTTTTATAGTTGTAGGGAGTTCCCATAGGAGCTGCAACCTATAGAGGATGATTATACCACAACAAGCATTCACCGAAGTGAAAAGAGTTTACACTACCTTCCCTAAGGACCTTCACGTATGCTTGATGCTTGCGGTATTTGTCCATAGACACCTCTATTTATAGCACTCAATAAGATAGGTTTCTTTGGAATAAAGCAATCAATTACTTGTCCCACAAGTTAGGGAAACCCTAAACTTGATAACCAAGTAATAGAGATTAATCTCAATTGGAATTCTTTTTATCATTATCTGCCAAGTGTTTTGTTAGCTCAAAAACACTTCAAGATAGAAATCCAACGGACCAGAGATAATCTTATCTTATTGACTCATTGAGGATCGTTAGATGGAACACAAAAGAATTTATGTTTTACACAAGTCCATCTAAGAGATAAAGGAGTTTGGAATTTGACTCAGAGTGAAATTCTAAAAGAATCTTCACTAAATCCGACACCAGCAAGATGACTACCGTCAGGTTCACGTACTGGTACGCGAATAAAATAGCCATCTCATACTCAGGGAATTTCCGAGTTTCTGGTACGCAAACCGGTTCGTGAACCGTGCGCCTGTCAGATTTCGTCAAATCTGGATTCCGCTGGAAGTACTGGGCTGAGCCAGAACTTAGACGTGTGTACGTCCTCAGCTGTGATCCATGGACTCTTTGCTCAAGAGTACTCCTTTAGATTCATCCATATCCAACTAACAGTTTGCAAGCAAACCATTGCAATGGACACATGGCACCGAATCTATCTCGTTCATTCTTGTACTCACAATATTTGTGGGATCAAACACTGGTCATGACACAAGGCCACGCTACACAAGAATACGATCTCAATCGCTATTATCACTACTAAAGTAGTCGACTATATTTCGAAAGAATAGATGAAGTAGAATAGAAGAATATCCATAAAGTCATAACTCCTACTAACCTTTTGTTGATGAAGAATAATTGATGTCTTCTTTGTCTTCACAGTCTTCGTCTTCAAGGTCTCTACTGCTTTGTCTATATCCCAATTCCGAAATCTAAACTCTAGTAGGCTAAATCAAGAATTGAGTTTTGACACCTAAAACTGACAACTAGCTTGACATACCAACGCTAGTGGGTTTGACCGGACAATGCCCTAACAAAAAAGTTCAGCTAAAGAATGTGTGACAAAAACCTCTCTACTAATACAAGATGTTTACACCTTAGGTGACTATATTATTAACAATCTTAGCTGATGACAGATTCATTTTCTTCCTCCTTAACTTCTTCTTCCTTATATCATATGCTCTGTTTCTTTTCAT
>JAJJMA010166701.1:0-43899 GCA_023529015.1 Papaver nudicaule | reverse complement strand
GCCTCTATTTATAGTTTTGAACTCACCCTGATCTCTCGACAGAGAAGGTGGAAGTCGTGGAAGAGTGGGGAGTGGAGGACATGAGTTGTTATCGGTAACTGCTAGGATCGTGTAGATCATGTCCACTCAGCGGCACTTTCTTGTAACTGTCCATCATCTCTATCAGTTTCTTTCAACTGTCGTAGACCGCCAGACCAATACCCCTAAAGTTATCCCCCCGTGTGATGTTTTGATGTCTCGAGTGATACGCAGACATTGCGTAGTTGATTTGAGTTGAGTTGAGTCGTACGACTAGGATGTCGTGACTAACACGAGTGTGGTGCGCTTTTGGGACACGCGTAGTAGGCGTATAGGAGTGGCCTTGGCTGTTGGCCAAGGCCAAGAATTCTTGGCGCCATGAACTAGTGACGCCATAGCCTAAGGGGCTATGGCCTTGGCCTTTGGCCAAGGCCACTCGTTCTGTTGTGGCGTCATGGCACCAAGGCCAATTTCTCGCAGACCTGCGCGGTGCCATGTTATATAGCGCTATGGATTTGGCCTTTGGCCAAGGCCAACTCTGTTGCAACAACTGGTGCGTGCTGGCTATGCCTTGATTGTGGTGTGCGTGCTTACGCTACAACATACTTGAAGTCATGGCGTGTTTATCCATGGTATGTTAGACCATCCTGAGCTTGGGATGAAATCTGCTTAAGCCTGTTTAGGCTGTTGTGTGCTTCTCAGAGAGCTCTGGACAGGCCTAGAACTTCGATATTCCTGAGATTTTCATTAAGACTCGGATGTTGAGTCGTATTCTTAAGAGGAAATCCATGAGGATGCGTCTCTGTTAATTCTTCACCATGTACCATTGAGTGACCTGGTTCTGATGTCGAGGAATTCGAGGCGATGTCGACATGAGGCAGATTAATGGGTTTAATGTGATGGTGAGATTATCAGTACTGCACTATGATATCATCCTCTGCACCGGGAGTTATAAGAGAGAACTCATAGGGAGTTTATTCAGCTCATAGAATGGGTTGCATTCTGAGCTATAGAGATGTGCTTGAATAGGCAATTGCCTTGAGGTAAAGCGTGGTTAGAGAGTAGTTTTACAATTTTGTCCCTCTCTCATTTTTCACCATCTACAGAGAGCTTCCTCTCGCTCTATCTACAAGTCTTCTGGTAACTTCAATTCTTGATCATCCTCTTCATTATGTAGGGGAGGTTCAAATAGCTTCAGGTATTCTGCATTAATGGCAGAATACATCTGCATATACGGTGTAAATCTAACTGAAAAACATTACCTCCAAATTACTTCAGTATTCTGAATGGTCCATAACGTATGGGTTTAAGCTTCTTTCCTTCACCCTTAAGTCGCTCTTTCCCTATACGTAACCATACCAAATCTCCTTTAGAAAAGTTACAAGGAACACGATGTTTATCATGTTTAGCCTTGTACTTAGCTTGAGATTTTTGTAGTTGAGCCTCTACTAAAGTATGTATCTTGCTTATCCTCTCAATAAAACGTTAAGCTCTAGTGTCTTCTTCTTCTGTTGATACAATATCTTGAGAAGTGGAGAAACCCATATCGAATGGACTCTGAGGCAAATAGCCTAGACAAACTTCAAAAGGAGACTTCAGAGTAGTCCCATGAAAGGCTCGATTAAAAGAAAACTGTATATAAGGTAAACTATCATCCCAAGTCTTAGGATGCTTAGAGTGATACCCTAGTAGGAAATGAACTAAAGTCCGGTTCACCACTTCTGTTTGTCCATCTGTTTGGGGGTGAAAAGCGGTGATATGCTTGAGTCTTGTATCCATTAGACTCCATAACTTGGTCCAAATATGACCTAGAAAACGACTATCTCGGTCAGAGATGATGGAAGTAGGTAACCCAAAATGTTTCCAGACATGGTGAAAGAATAACTTTGATGCACCTTCCCCTGTCACTGTCTTACAAGGAATCAGGTTGATCATCTTGCTGAACCTGTCGACTACAACGAATACGTAATCATTCCCTGACTTTGTCATTGGTAAACCTCCTAGAAAATCCATTGAGATGCTTTCCCACGATCTGGTAGGAACTGGTAATGGCATGTACAATCCCCTCTTCCTGTTGGACGGTTTTGAGGTATTGCATAACAGACATCCTCGAATGTACTTGGAGACATCGAGATGCATCTTTGGCCAGTGCATATACCGCTTCAAATTTAGTAATGTTTTCTCCGTATCAAAATGACCAGCCACACGAGAAGTGTGTGCTTCTCTTATCCAGTGGATTCTATCTCCACCATGAGGTATACATAAGGTTGTTCCTTTGTACATCAATCCATCTACTAAACGAAACTCACTTGAATGCCCTTGACTCAATCTCTTGTATTCTTCTCTGAAATCTTCACCTTCCTTATATCTTTGCACTTGGTAACAATGGTTGAGACTGCATTGCTACGAATAAGTCCACACTAGTGGGTGGTCTGGACAACATGTCTGCCACCT
The DNA here is from genome assembly GCA_023529015.1 of Papaver nudicaule. Taxonomy (NCBI): domain Eukaryota; kingdom Viridiplantae; phylum Streptophyta; class Magnoliopsida; order Ranunculales; family Papaveraceae; genus Papaver; species Papaver nudicaule. Next base: position 41,427 of record JAJJMA010166701.1, on the reverse strand, counting down.
TGTTTATTACTCCTTGCTTGTATTTGATGTGAATACTAAAATGCTCCAAATAGGATGCCCACTTCATGTGTCGAGCCTGTTGTAACTTAGATTGGGTCTGGAGATACTGCAAAGGTTTATGATCAGTATGAACCACAACCTGTTTTCCAAGAAGATATGGCCTCCAATGCTTCATAGCTTGGTGCATAGCATACAACTCTTTGTCATACGTAGGATAGTTTTGAACTGGTCCCGTGAACATCTATGAGTGATATGCTACTGGTTTCCCATCTTGGAATAACACTGCTCCTAATGCATAATTAGATGCATCTGTTTCTACCTCGAAGGGAAACTGTAAGTTAGGCAATGCCAAAACTGGTGCTTCTGAAATCTTCTTCTTTAGTAATTGAAAAGTAGCCTCATGCTTAGGTTCTCATTCAAAAACTGCATTAGCTTTGGTTAAGCCATGTAAGGGGGCTGCAATTTGAGAAAAATGTCGTATAAACTTACGTAGGTACTGGCAAGCCCCTAAAAAACTTCGAACTTCTGTGATACTTCTTGGTGCTGGCCATGCAGAAATAACATCAACCTTTCCTGGGTCGACCTTAATTTTCCCTTCCCCGATCACAAATCCGAGAAAAACCAATTCTTGTCTCCCAAACTCGCACTTCTTCTCATTTAACCTTGAAGAATTTTCTTTTAATACGGACAGTACCTTGGCGACATGTGTTATATGATCCTCCTATGTCCTGCTAAAAATCAAGATATTTGTACGAGTGTAAAATCTGCATATAGACTCCATACTCAACAGCCATTATTTGAATCACAAATATGAACCCTAATCAAATAATCAAGGTACAAATGTAAGGAGAAGATACAAGGTGCGATGGATGCAATCTTCATCACAAATTTATTACTTTCTTGGTGTTTGATTACATGAATCTCCAATAGAGAGGAGTTCTAGATCTAGATCTAGTTTTTTGGGGAAGAAGATGAGTAGAGGAGAAAGAGGTAGAGAGAGAAAGTCCAAGTTAGCCTCCTCCTCTCCTAGGAGATATTTCCTTTATATATAGGAAGTTTACATGATAATTACACAAGTGCCATTATCTTAGCTACCAAGTAAAGGAGGTCTTTGGTGCGCCTCGTCCTCGAGTGTATGTCGGTTTATCTCTTCGAAGGACTTCTTCCTCGGGCTCGATCTTTACTTCGGGGAGGTTTTGGTCTCGAACTGGGTAACTACTTCGGAGGGATTGGTGGATCGAGGTGGCATCTCCGAACGGTGGTCCATGGTTCGTAGTCTTAGTCTTTGGCTCTCTTCGCGCTCATAAGGCATTGTCTTGCTCTTCTCCTAGGATGGTGACTCTTGGCTCGTCCGAATTATGCCCCCACAGTTTGCTCCTTTGCTAATGGATGTTTCGAAGATTAATCCGTTAACAAATTCTTCTTGTCATAATTGATGGTATGAGACACGTGGATTCGCGAGATTCATGAGGTGTGCTGACTTGTGTTATATCCTTCCATCTTCTTAGCTTCGGTGCTCTGAATTTCTTCAGCAGCTTCGGACTTGTAACATTTACGTCTTCGTTGAGTTGTCGGGGAAGTATGCTTGATTGAGATGATTGCTATTCTTTTCTCGAAGGAGATAAATGCCCTAGATTGACTTCGGTGCTTACATAACTGGGCTTCGTCGATGAGGTATGGTTACTTCAAGAATCCTTTGAACTTTGAGATGACCTTCCTTGGTGTACTTCGATGTAGATAGATGATTGCTTCATGCTGCAACTAGTTCGAAGGGTGGTAGCCGAGATGTTGTCGAGGTGTTCCTTTTGTTGTGATCTTTTCTTCCTTCGGACTATCTTTCGAGCGAGATGAGTTTTTGGCTTTCCATTGTTGTCGAAGGAACTGAACGGAAGAGTACAAAATGTTTTTCGAGTATGAGTACTTGCCCCTACTCTTGCGTGAAGTTCCTAGACGGCTTCTTGAGTTTGTTTGGTGTCGTTGTTGTTGAAGAAATGAGCTTTGAAAAATTTTCATGCGGGATTCCCTTGTATGGTTGCCCCCTTTTTGCTTTCGAAAGTGAAGGAATTGAAAATTTTGGGAAGCAAAAGGATTGTTTCTTCCCGAAGTGTACCATCCACAAAGCGAATTTGTTGTACGAGGAGGTTTTCATCCAATGGCTTTGCCCCTGCATTCTTTGTTTTGCTCCAGTTATTGCTTCAGTGTGTTGACTTTGTGGCTCTCCATTGTGAAACGAAGGATGCCATTCTCCTTGGTGAATGAAGATTGCTATCACTTTGCCTTGCTGACTTGTATCATTGGCGTTGCGGTCTATGAGTGGGTCCTTAGCCAAGTTCTTTTATGTATAGCCTTCTTCGAGCGTCTTGAAAGCGAAGCCAATTTTGAAACCCATTAGATCTTATCAAAGAAACCTTAGTGCATGCTCCTGTTTGATGCTTTAGTGAATTCTTCAAGGTAATATCTTTGTGATTTGTTTGTGCCCCTGTCTTGCATCTTTTTGCATTTCGATTCATTTGTACTTCGAGTCATCCTGCAGAATATTTTGATTCACCTGTAATGAAGTTAAGAGTGTTGTCAATTCATTCTTTGATAAAGTATATTTTTGAATCATTCTTCAATGAAGTTTTTTCTTTTTCATGATCGAATCATGCTTTTCTTCGATGTATAGTTTTTGTAGTATGATGTGATCATGCACGTACTTTTCTTCGATGTATTGCTTGCCTGGTAACTCGTGATCAGGCACGAAGTTTACCTTGCAAATTATTGGCTCCTAAGGTTACTTAGAGTGCAACTTCGGGGCTTACTTCGATGTCGGAGGCAGTAAACCAAGCTAGTGGGGGCTTACGGATCACCCTTCCCAAAGGCTTTGAGCTACTCGCGCTGGTTTCAAGCAAAACACTGGCTATCGAGACCATAGGTACCCGTTTTGCCTTAGTACGTTAGGTGGGTATCGAAGATACTAAGTATCCTCCGAGAGAACATGGTGGTGTTCTGATAACCCATTTATCCCAAGTAGAGTAGGAAACTTATGGTGGGTAGCTGCTATGTGTCTCGATAATAAAGTAGCACAATGGGGGAGTGTCGGTCAAGGCTGGAGCTTAGATATGGTATTGTTCTCCTATCGCGTCCTGGAGTTCAACTTCTTCTTTTCTTGCTAGCCCCTCCTCAAGGCTGTGCTTGATTTTTAGAGGAGGTCCCTCGGCTGCGTAACTCGCTTGCCATTCCCGTGAATGTAAAAGCTAATTAGCTGCCTCGGGGTTCCATCCATCTCTAAAGGTAGATGTTAATCCCATTTATCGTCCCCTCGACGCCTCAAAAGAGAGGTCGTATGGTAGTGGGTTCAAATGCGACTCGGCTTATATAGCTTTGATGCAAAGTATCCACCGCTAACGGGGTGTCTTGTGGGTAAAGGACTGTGCCATATAGATCGTAGGGCCCTTACGACTATATGTACATCATCTCTGTGCCTGCTATTCGAGGACTTTTTATTTTTTGGCGTTTTTTGCCTTGGCGTTACAGCCTTTTTATTGTTGGCGTTTTTTGCCTCGGCGTTTCAGCCTTTTTATTGGCGTTTTTTGCCTCGGCGTGACATCCTTTTTGTTTTGCGACGAGGCACTAGAGGAGATATGGCGTCCTTGCCAGTTCTTTGTAAGAGCCTTAGGAGACTTTGTCATGGTCGGAGCTTGCTTATCTGAGGTTGATGAAATTGCTGCTTCGAGCTATCGATGCATGTTGACTGTCCCGAGAACACTAAAAATATGCTAACATTGTTTTGCTGATGAGATGATGGTTGTTAATAAAATATTTTCTTTTGGGTTTGCTTCCTTCAGCAAGTTGCATTGACGTGCTTTGAGGTTACTGATCCATCGAAATTGAGTTCGTTTCCCAATTAAATTAGTCTTGCCATTCTTTGCCATCGGAGTTGCTACGAAGACGCTATTTCAACGAGATGAACTGGTGACCTTTACTGAAAAATGCTTTGCATGCCCACAGAGCTTAGCTGCACAGTATTGTTGATGAGATAATCTGCTCTGTTGTTGTAACTAGGCTGCTTCGGGATTATTGATGTTGTTTCATCAAAGTTGACTATTGACCGTTTGATCTGAGAAGTTTAGAATTTGTGTATGTTGATTGTGCTGATTCGAGGAGATTGGTGTGACCGAATTAGCTGCTCCGAAGTGAACTCATATAAGACTTGATTTCTTTCCTCCAAAAATATTGTTGTTGGCGAAGTATTCGGGTCTGAAATTGTAATACAAGTCCGAGATAAGTTGGTGGTTTGAGATTGAAGGTGGGTTGGCGAAGCTGCTTGGCTATCAGCTGAACTGGCACTCCGAGGTTACTGATGTTGAGCCGTCGAAGTTTCTTCGTTGTTCTTATACTGCTGCTTGATGAAGATCGCTCCGAGATTATGTACTTAGCTAGTTGTCTCCGAGATAAGCATCGGAGTTGAATATCGAAGGTGAGTAAACATAGTCATCGAAGTTGCATCCGAGATGGCTTCCGAGATGGCTTCTCCGAGATTGCTTCCGAAATGAGATTGAGATGGCTTCACAGTTGCTATCTTCGATAGGTTTCTTCAAGGATGGTGTTGCCGAAGTGAGGCATCGAAATAGAGTTTGCTCCGAGATAGCTGATGTTTAAAGCATCGAAGTTGTAACCGAAGGTGGCATCGTAGCTTTCCTTGCTGCCATAACTGAATTCTGATCAACTAGATTGTCTTATTTAGGCGTCATGGCCTGTTCGTTTTCATGGCGTCAAAGCCTTGGGATATGTGCCTAATCATGTAGGACTTTGTCTCATCGAGGAGGATCTGGAGGTTGTACCGAGCTGTTTGTGATGAGCATAATTTGTTTACAACCTGATAGTGTGCAAAATCGAAGATTGCATAAAGCTAATGAGGTTTCGAATGTGTCGTAATGTGACAAGTACGCTTTATTCGTAATGTGATAACTTCGTATATGCTATGTTGTGTCGAGGAGACTTGATAAATCTAAGGAATTAAAAATGCTAATTGGTGACTTAAAAATTCTCAATTTCATTACCATTGCATATTGCTCGATGTTGTATAAACATGCTCGATACCCCCACTCCTTCGAGGTAGGAAGAGATGGTTCGATCTTAAACATATTTATTCGATGCCCCCTCCCTTCAAGGTGTAAAAAGATGGTTCGATCATATTTACTTGGAAAGCCCAAAACTTTTTTATTGCTCTATTTCTTTTAATTCGAAACTAAGTAATTTTCGATATTCACGCCCCTTGTGGTGGGAGGAAGCGATTCGATCGATTTTTATAAAGAAACTAATATAAGTAGAACTCCTAATTTAGGATATAATCTTAGTTTGAACGTTCGATAAGTAGAACTTTGATATTGATGCCTCTCGAGGTGGGAGGAAGCAAATCAATCGATTTTTTAAGAATCTAGCATGTTGCAAGGAAGAAATTTATGACTTCATACCTTATTTGCTAAGTGACTTATATATATAATGGCTTCATGGCCTATCGTACGACTTGCTTGAACGTTATTCTAAGCATGTGAGGTGCATGAACATTCAAAAACTTTTAAAGTATCAAGAGAAGTGTTTAGAAATTCTCCCAAAAGAAGGTTGTTGAAGCTAATAATACGGGTTTGTGTCCGAAGTGATTGCCTTGCTTTCCTTTAGTCTCCATGCTTTGGTGTTTCCTTGTGCTTTGTGTATTTGGTGTTACTGCCTTCTTGTTTTAAGCAGTGTTGTGGAGTCCCTTCCGGCTCTGAGTAAAATATCGTTGTTTCAATTGTTATATTTCTTTGTTTGCAACAGGATTTGTAGAGAAGCTACTAGCGAATGTTGCTGCGAGTAAATAAACCTTGGTGGTTAGTCAAAAAAGAAAAGTAGATATCATGTATTAAAGGCTTGGATGAGTTTGAAAAGTAGAATCTAATGGTTGTAAATCCGTAGTCATTTTTTTTTAAAATTTTAAAAAACCGAAAAATTTGAAGTGAGATGAGGGAGATAAGCAGTAGATTTGACTTGACTGGTTTGCTGATGAAGGATCTGGTTGCATGACTCTCGAGATGAATCTTCACTGCAACTTTTCTTTTAGTTTTACTGGATCTTTGCTGAATTCTTTTGACGGATATGACCTTGAAAATATAGTTTCATTACTGTAGAAATTTGTTTTGCTTGTTTTCAGGAGATCAAGCCGCATTTTGTTGTTTTAAACTTCGTCTCTGCCTCCTTTTGGTGATCTACAGTTTGTCTTTACTGGATAGTTGGTTACTTGGTGTGCTGGTCCGAAGTTGGGCTTGCGAGGGAGTCCTCGAAGCTATAAGCAAAGCTGCCATCGAGCTAGCTGTTGTGCCCTTTCCAAGGAGTTTTCTTCGGAGCTTGTTTATAAAACTCTAATCATCGGTCTTAGTTTTCTTCGGAGCTTGCTGATGTACCCTTTACGAGGAAGATGTCGGAGTTGGGTTGCTAGTTTGCTTAGCCATCAAAGTTGGTTGTTAGTGCTGGTTATCGAAGTGATTGTTGAGGAAGACTGTTAATATGTCTGAGATGTATTTCCTTATCCCCGCTGCTTTGAAGATGGTGACTGTATCGAAATTAAGTTGTGTATGCACCGAAGTTGGGTTGCTGATGTTGACCCATCGAGCTTGTAGTAATCATCGAGCTTGAGTTAACGTAGTCATCGAAGTTGGTGATCGAAGGTGATGATCAAGTTTGAGTAAACGCAACCATCGAAGGTAAGTCATCGATGATGTTCATCGAAGATGTGCTGTATGTTGGCTTCGTGTGGTGATCAAGCTTGTATATCATAATCGTAGGTGTTGTATCATCGAGAAATTTGTATGTTGAATGAGCTACAGAGGCTAAGTCACCGAGATTATGAAAAGGTTCGAATGAGCTACTCATAAAATGTTGCATCGAGATGTGGGCTCCCTCCAAAGTTACTGTGATGGAAATGAGCAGTTTATCCATTTCTTCGATCAACATCGGCTGTTTGACAGATTCACCCGGCCACGTCTTGCGATGAGTTAATATGCTTGCCATATTTTGACGTGTTTTTTTTTTGTTGGAGTGAGTTAATGTGTTTTCTGGCTTTCGAAGTGATACTCGTCCTTTGATCCTTACCCAAGCTAAAAGCATCAGCAAGTTATAAAGTGAGTGAGTAACCGTGAGTTTTAAAGTGTATGACAAGGAGAGTACAGGGATATTCTAGAGCTTATTTGGATTGTTTGACTTGCTGTCATTTCATAAAAGAACAGAGAACAGAGATTAGAGTTTAGAAGTTTTTCCCTCTCATGCGTATTTATTCTTGATCTGAAGTTGGTGTCTCGAGGGGATATTGATGAACAAGGTTCCTGGCCGAAGTTGGGACATACGTAGTCACCGAAGGTGTTTCGTCGAAGTTGTTTCGATACTCGAGGGCATGTCTCGATGGTATACTAACGAGGTTTAAAAAGGAGGCTGAGCTGGTTATGTTGTGTCATCGGAGTTATTTTTCAAACAGAATTTCCTTCGTTATTCGAGCTATGCTGATTGCTTCTTCTGAAATGCTTCGTCCGTACACAGAGGTTGCCTTCGAAGTTGAGTCAGGCGCCTAAGTTCAGTTGAAGATTGTTGGCAGGGCTTTCTTACCCTTTGATGAACAATCGAGATTTCTTTCCTTTGTTTGCTTCAAGATAAAGTGTGCGAGAGTCATGCTTCGGTATGGAGACCGAGAACCATGCTCCGAGATAGAGAGTGCGAGGGTCACTCTTCGGGATGGAGACCGAGAACCATGCTCCGAAATAGAGAGTGCGAGGGTCACGCTTCGGGATGGAGACCGAGAACCATGCTCCGAGATAGAGAGTGCGACGGTCATGCTTCGGGATGGAGACCGAGAACCATGCTCCGAGATTCAGATGCTGCGAGCTTCGAGATTTACTTACCTTGATGAGATATGTTACTCTTGTGCTGCCCCTGTCTCGAGGGTACTGTTGGAGTTCGAGGTAAGGTATCGAAGTAAGGCTGTGATCCAAATTACTGACTGGCTGATAATCGAAGTTGGGTAGACGTAGTCATCGAATATGATCTGGTGTACTGTGATGTAGACCACGAGGTGTCCTTTCGATGTGGTGCAAATTCAAGATGGTTGCTGTATTACGATTAAGGCTGGACTGTATATCAAACAATGTTGCGGGTGTTTCAACTACAGGTGTTGGTTTGTTCAGCTATCTCGCTTTGTTGCTCCAACTCGAGTTCCCAAATGTTACACAGATTGGAACCTAGCTGTGCACATACCCTTCCGAACTGCTAAGATATTGCTTCGAGTTGTATTATTAGCTTCCCTCGTGTTGACCCTTGAGAGAATCTGTTTCCAGTGATACTTCGATACATGCTTTCCGAGACAATGGCTGCTGGCAGAGAATATCGCTCTGAGGTTATTGGTGCGTAATTGAAGTTGAGTGGATATACCCATTGAAGGTGAGTAATCATAATCGAAGTTGCTTCGGGGAAGGTTTAGCTGTGTAGTCATGAAGAAGAGGATGGGCTGCGATCGAGCTTGTCCAGCAAACTTTGTGATTCTTCCAAAGCTTCCGTCAAACGAATTGGTATGCTTTGCTGCTACCGAGTTTGATGCCCTCTCCATTGACCGAATCTTCACCAGGAAATCTTGTTTCGAGTTTCCGTTCAATAATCTTCTTTGCTCCACTTCCCCTTGATTATATTCATGAAAGATTGGTCTAAAATCATTGAGCTTACCCAATTCTGCAATTCAGAAGTCAGTGTTGTGAATAACAAGTTGAGCAAATTTTAAGGATTCGATGCTGTAATAGTCGAACTTCAAATGTAATGAAAGCAATAGTAGCCATTTTTAACCACAGGAAGCAAATCCTAAATCTGAGTTTTCCAAAAAGCTTGAATGGGATTGAAGATTATCCTTCAAGGATTGTAAATCTGTAGCCGAAAATCATTTTACCTCAACATTTGATGAAAAAAATTTTGTTCAAAGACAAGCCCTAGTTTTATGAAATCTTTCTCAAAATTCTATTGTGAAGTTTTATGTAACTGAAAAATAAATCAAAGACATAAAATAGAGAATTGGTTTTCTGAAGCTAGTTTCTGATTGATTCTTTAGGCTTCAGTTTCGCAGGAGGTTTTCGGATCTGTTGTTGTCTCCTTTCCTTGACCGGACTTTAGTTGCATTTTATGTCTGAAACTTGTTGGATTTTTACATAAATGTCCCCGAGTAGTTGAAAACCACGGGATCTATTCCAAAACTAAGTAGATCTATTAATGAAATCGCCAGAACTTTGACGTAACTCGCCAGATTTACTATTGTATCTACTGTTTCTTCACTTTTGGACCCCCAAAGCACAGGCAAACCCTAAGTTGTTTTAATCATCCCTGTTTCTAGCGCCAAACTGTACGAGTGTAAAATCTGCATATAGACTCCATACTCAACAGCCATTAGATATTGGAATCACAAATATGAACCCTAATCAAATAATCAAGGTACAAATGTAAGGAGAAGATACAAGGTGCGATGGATGCAACCTTCATCACAAATTTATTACTTTCTTGGTGTTTGATCACATGAATCTCCGATAGAGAGGAGTTCTAGATCTAGATCTAGTTTTTTGGGGAAGAAGATGAGTAAAAGAGAAGGAGGTAGAGAGAGAAAGTCCAAGTTAGCCTCCCCCTCTCCTAGGAGATATTTCCTTTATATATAGGAAGTTTACATGATAATTACACAAGTGCCATTATCTTAGCTACCAAGTAAAGGAGGTCTTTGGTGCGCCTCGTCCTCGAGTGTATGTCGGTTTATCTCTCCGAAGGACTTCTTCCTCGGGCTCGATCTTTACTTCGGGGAGGTTTTGGTCTCGAAATGGGTAACTACTTCGGAGGGATTGGTGGATCGAGGTGGCATCTCCGAACGGTGGTCCATGGTTCGTAGCCTTAGTCTTCGGCTCTCTTCGCGCTCATAAGGCGTTGTCTTGCTCTTCTCCTAGGATGGTGACACGTGGCTCGTCCGAATTATGCCCCCACAATATCATCCAAATATACGATAACAAAATCGTCAATGAAGGAAAGTAATACCTCATTCATGAGTCGCACGAAGGTGGCTGGTGCATTTCACAACCCAAAGGGAAAAACTAGCCACTCAAACATTCCTTGTCGAGTCTTGAATGCAGATCAGGTGTCTTATTCCTTAATTCACACTTGATGATAACCAGAATTGAGATCAAGCTTAGTGAAATATATCGCATCCCCTAACTGATCGAGAAGATCGTCGATCCTTGGTGAAGGGTATCTATTCTTGATTGTGATCTTGTCAAGAGCTCGATAATCCACACACATTCTCCAACCTCCATCCTTATTTGGTACAAGTAGAACTGGAGAACCGCAAGGAGAACAACTAGGTACTATTACCCTTTGTTCAAGCAACTCTTGCACTTGCTTCTTAATCTCCTTAGACTCAGTTACAGAAGTTCTATATAGCCTCAAATTTGGCAAAGAGGCATCTCCAACGAGTGCAATCTCATGCTCAACACTTCTCTTGGGTGATATAGTGACTTCTTCTTTGAACAACTCCACAAACTTCTTCTTTAGTGAACTTACATCACCTTGTTGTCTGGTAGAAAGTGTCGTATGTAGTACCACTTTTCTATCCCCCTAGGTCACAGGCCTGATTAACAATAAAGCAAACTTCCCACAAGCGTTGATCAATCTCTTGACTTGGTTTGTGGTAACCAACTTCATGGGCAAATGGCTCTTACTAGCCTGAATTCAAAATTCTTTTCCATCCTTCTTGAATTGATATGTACGCTCCCTATGGAAGAGGACAGCGTCACGGTCCCACAAATATGGATTTCCAAAAATCACGTGTGCTACATCCAATGGTACAGCATCACAGACAATCTCATCAATAAACTTATCAGTAATAGCAAATTTGAATCGACACTGTGTAGATACCTGGAGTTCAAGATCCTTCTGAATCCATCCTAATGGATATGGTTTCAGATGTGGAGTTGTTGAAAGTCCCATTTGTTCCACCAATTTTCTGAAATTAAGTTCTTTTGGCTGCCAGAGTCGATAATGGCCTCGACGATGCTTTGCTTTACTTGAATCTTGGCATGGAATAATTCTTCCCGGAGATCCATCTCTTACTTGTCTGGCAGACTGACATCAACGTGAACTTTGGATCTGGATGGTTTATTTCAGGGATTGTTTCAGTATCAATGTTTTCTACTAACATAGTGTTTTCCTGAAGTTTCTTTGGCCTTCAGATTCTCGCAGTTTCCTTGGTTTGAGATGAGGATAAAGAATCTAGCAAGTGTCTTTTATGTGACCTTTCTCCTTGCAGTGCTCACATACCTTTTCTTCTCGCTCAGCTTGTAGGGTCTTGCTCTTACTCGGTTCTGCCCTTCTTTGAGTTCTCTCTTATCCCCTCGTACCAACTCTCTTGTTCTTTGATCCTCCAACACACTTAGTCTTGTGTTCGATGGCCACCGCTTTAATTGTAGCATCCTCAATGTATTTTACACTGAACAACTTCAACTCTCTTCGTATGTAATCAACGAATCCACCAATATACTTCCGGAAAGTATCTAAACTCTCAATATCCACGTCCAAAGCTAAAGCTTGGTTGTAGAATTCTGTAGTGTAATCCTGTACACTTTGTTGATACTTCTGCCGAAGATGCTGCTACTTATACCATCTGTCATCTGAGTAACCCACAGGGTAAAAGTGTTTTCTCATGAGATCCTTGAATTGTTTCCAAGACATGTGATCTGCATCGTGCTTCTTCTTGTAAGATTTCCACCATGTCGAAGCATGGTTTGACAATTTCAAACTTGCAAAACTGATCTTTTGTGATTCAACAAGTTGATGTACTGTAAAATACGTCTCGAATTTGTCTAACCATCCATCAAGTTTTTCAGCATCCATGCCTCCATCATAGTCAGAGATTTCGAGTTTGAACTCAATCTTCAAACCTCCATATGGATTCTTATTGATCACATCTTCTTCTTCAGCTTCACTTTCGTTTTCTTTGTTTCCTCCTCTGCTTCTTCTTCTTATGTAATCTTCTTAGCGGGTGTATGCTTGGTTGATTTACCCGCACTTGCTTTCATAAACTTAGCTAAGGTATCACTCAGGTTTTGTATCTTAAGTCTAGTTTTGCAAACTTTTCTTCCTATGTCGGTGTAGAACCCTTGTCATCATCACCTCCCATCTTGGATTTAGTACTTCCTCTAGGTTTCCTTGTGTCTGGTAAAACGACAGTGTCTTCTCTTGATCGTGTATACTGGATTCATGTTAAGACCATGCACCACAACTAACCCTAAAGATCAGAATGTGTGCTCTGATACCACTTGATACGTAACGATCAGTGGTCCCTATAGTTAGCACGAATAGATAGGATCAAGTGATCAAAAGACAAGAAAAACACAATAGATTCTTTAAGTATTCTTCTTCTATTAACTCAGAGAAAAGTCTTTACAATCTCGTTGTATGTCTCACTTTCTCTCTGTCATTTATTCTACTAGTTGCCCTATTTTATAGGAAAACAAACTTATATAATAAGGAAAAGCTATGAGTTTCTGAATTCAGAAACTCATCTAAACTAGGTAACCTAACTATACTAGGAAACCTCAATACTTCTTGGCCAAGTTGTTAACAGAACAACCTCACCTATTCTAGTACCTTCTAGATACTCTCTAGCCATAACATGGCTCGTCTGACACCCTTGTCTGGCAGCCTCGTCTGGCAGACTTGTCTGGCCCTCTTCTACAATACTCATGTATCACTCGTCATAATGTGTTATTCGCGTCTGATAAAAGAGGTGCGAGGCTACATGAGGCAGTTGGTGGAGCTGGTACAACTGAAGAAGGAAGCAGTATTGGCCTAGAAGCAGGAAGTGGGACTCCTACTATGGAAGAAGGAAGTGGGATTGCACTAGAAGAAGGAAGAGGGATTCCTACTATGGAAGAAGGAAGTGGAATTAGAAATGACGAAGTCATTGATCGTGCAATACAAGTGATTGAGGATGCAACTCCACTTTCTATTGCAGTGGTTCCACCAACTACGTCAAGCATTCCAGAAGTTGATGAAGAAATTCCAGATGTTGAAACAAATAAAGTGGGTGAAACAAATCTAGATGTTGAAACAACTCTAGATGTTGAAACAAATGAAGTGGGTGGAACAAATCAAGACGGTGAACCATCTCAAGATGTTGAACCAAATCAAGGAGAAAAAGAAACTGTCGTTGAAGCTAGCTCGCCTAACCCACCATCCAAGGAGAGGAAGAAACCGAAGGCAGCTGCCCCTAGAGGTGGGCACATTCCGGACGATGATGATCTTAAGTTACCGAGGAAGAAAAACAAAAGACTTTGGGGTGAGGCTCCGGATAATGGTAAGGTCTTGTTTGGTTACAATCATTTGTGGGCTGCAGAGTTTGTGAGCAAAAGGTAATAATCAATACCTACTCGACACATATTTGTAGTTTAGACATTGTTTCGAGTTTTCAAATATATAATTGGAACTTTTCTTATTTGTATAAAGGATCATTCAAAGGTGGTTAAGTATTTGAAGCATCAAAAGGCTGAAGTGTGGAAGATTGAGGACGAGTGCCAGCAGGTGCAGGATTTGGTTACTGGTTCAGTATTATGGCCAGGTATTAAGCATTCTCAGGTGGTCCATGATAATGTTGTGACTGCTGCTTTGAGAGAGAGGTACAATCCGGAAACCGACACCTTTTATTTTCCTTTCGGCGAGATAGTACCTATCTTGGATGATATGCACAGCATCGCCGAATCTTGAAGGAAAGTGCGTGCATGAAGGGTACAATGGTAATTAGATGGGAATAATGAACCAAAAGTAAGTTTAAAAGTGAACGTAGCCGGTGAGTGTGTACGCTATGACACATTCCTTAATGTACCCTATGACACATTCTTCAGATGCATCAGCTTCCATTGAGAAAATACAACGAACATCATTCAGGTCAAGATGAACTTCCATATCGTCATGGCTACCAAAATCTGAACCACCTACATGTACTGCTATGGTGGGAGATTTATGTTAGTTACATTGTTGTAGAAACTCTGGAAGGCTAAGGTCGAGACACTTGAACCCTAATACAAAAGATAATAATAATATCAGTACAGCTAGAGAGTTTGGCAAAAACAAAGAGACAATGCAACTTGATGAAACCATTAATACATTCTTTTCCTTACATTTTCAAAGTTGGTAACATATGAATCGGAGATGCGTCCTATTTTGGCATATAATTTTCATGTCTGCTCCTAGCGGCACATTTGTTAGTTCACTAGAAATAACTTGTGCCATAAAGACACAAACCTTGAGCGATTATTGTTACTTTATGTTGTGGGTTAATTATTATTTTTGTTTGCTAGATCAGTTCAAGATAACTAACATTTACGAAGTGTACTCCCTGATACGTATAAATATAATAATACATGATGCGTGTCGAATTCGCACAAATATAATTAACCTTCACAATAAATAAAATAATATAGTGGCAAGAACAGATTCGTTCCACAGAGAGAGATATGGTTTATCAGTTGTATTTGAAAACTTAAAAGTAACCAAATAGGGGGGATGTTTGTTGTTTTAAACTAAAAAGCAAAATAAAATAAAAGCAAGTAAATGTAGAAAATAATCAGGAGACGAGAATATTGGTTAAGGGTTCATCTTCAATCACATAACATGCATATGAATAATATATGGAGTGTCGACTAGTTCTATCATCATCAAAAGCCCTAAAATACATCATCGCGAAAATATTCCGAAATTTCCTAATGTCATCACACAGCATAACGATGAATGTGTGAATACTACGTAGAGAATAACTCAACACATCGAGTAATTGAGTTCAACTCTCTAAGAGCATTAATATCTGTGAAATAGGCTAATCAATGCAATGAACTACCAGGAGCAGTTCATTCAACAAAGGTCATACTCTACATACAATTCCTAAAAGCTATCACCGCAATCGGAATTATATTGTACTACTTGTGAAAAGGTTCATCGACGATTTCGTATCTCAAAACCTAATTCTAGTTGTAGATATGAGTATAAAATATTCAATCTTAATGCAATACATCAATCATGCATTCATACGCACAGTAAAATAAGAACAATGATGGAAAGAATATTTATAACTCCAAAATCAATCAAAACACATGTTTGTAATATCCGACTACATCCCTAACCAATATAAAAGTATTTAGCTAGACATGTTCTTATTGAAATCCATAGAAAATAATAAGAAAGTGCTAGAAATCATAAAAACCCGTTGTCCCGACGCTTCAATCTTTCTCCCAAAGCTCCACCTCGAAAATCGCGCCCAAAACCCTTGTTTTTCCTCCGCCTTGGGAAGCGTGCAGAGAACTCCTCCCAACTCTGCGTCTGTCTGATCTCACCTCCTGTCGCCTGAAAAACTCATTTATATTCAAAACCAACTAACCTAGTTAGGAAACCGCAGCCCACTAAAACTGATCCAAAGACCCAACACCAAACAGCCAAGCCCACTTGCCTAAAACAGCCCAGCTGCAAACCCTCAGACCTGTCAGCTCCGCGTAACTGACGAATCCCTATTTCTTCACACGTGCGAACTGCAAGCCTGCTGTCTTCATCTTCACGTGTGCCAGTCACACGAGTACCATCTTCTTCCTTCTTCAGACCAGACGGAAATCCAACATTCAGCTTCTCCAAAACTCTCACAGTCGACGTCAGTTAGCCTTCTTCTTCAAAATCCAGCATAACCCAATATGTAAAATCCTCCTGAATTGCTTTGTTTCGATAAAACCATCACCAATATCCACCATCAACTTCTCTTCAGCCTCGGTCTTAATGGCAGACGCCATTATTTCCTCCTGCTTTATCTTCACTCTGTGTTGTTGTTGTGTAACAGTCCCCTGAAGACATCACTGAACTCTGTAATTGTTGCTTCTGATGAACTCTGCTTCCGATGGAGTTTCCCAAACTCGACTCCATGTACTGAATTTTAGACAGAAAAACTTAATCAAAATTGGGCATGTTAACAGAAATCGGCCCTACGGAAATTGCACTGTTTTTAGAATTGGGCCTGCTTTAAGGTGCCCCTTATCGCGGGACAGGAGTTGGGGATAACCGGCTGCCTCCATAAATTCATTGAAACCAGTTGCGCCCGCCTCCAGTAGTTCTTGTTTGCGGCACTTTTGGACCTTGTAATCTTCTTGTATTCGAGACTATCGGCTCTGAGCGTTGCCAAGTGATGAATAATTGTTATTTGCTTCATTTTTATTATTGAACTTCAAAATACCTGCAAAATAGAAAACAAGTTAAAATAAACAATATATGAGGATTTAGTCGACTAAAGTGTACAAATTAGGTACTCTTGAATAGGTGTTTTGCACACCTATCAATACACATAACAGTATCATGGCAACCTAGCTGGCTATAGACCCAGTTATGTTGTTAATGGTAACTTCTTGTTCAATCGTCTGATTTGCTTTCTGCCATGCACAAAAGTAAATTGAACACCCAAAATAATTTTGTCTATCACAACAACAAACCTCAAATTCTACGATTCAAAACAGTGTCATACACAATGTTCAGAATATCATACTACGCAGAAAAAAAAAAAAACATTACAAAAGCAAAGACAAGAAACCATTCTTCGAATTTACTTGTATAACCGGATATTCCTTATTAAACTCATGAAAAACTTATAATTCAACCATGTCGGTATATTTTGTATCACATAATTGTATAAAAATCCATATGATCATTAGGTATCTTGCTAACATCTGTCCAAATATTCACTTTATTCCTCACATTATCTAAGAAACAAAATCCTAAAACTTGTGAAAATGATTCAAGAAAAACATAAACCAAACATGATAATATCCTTATCTTTGATAAGGCTGGTTGATTCCATATGTGGCCAAATAAATCCATCAATCTACTGTGTACACATTAAGACAACATGAAAAACCGACAAAAGAGTTTAAAATAAATTTGGCCCAAAATTCAGTGAATTCATAATATAACTTTTCAACAACATAATGCGACTCATTTCCTCATATGATAGAATTGGTAGCGGTATCTGCCGTTTATTTATAATCTCTATGCCATTATAGTGCATTACATGGTATGTTGGTATGTGACAATTGAATATTTAATGAAAATGAAAGTTTACAAACATATACGAAACAATGAAATCTTCTTTAAGAGTACTGAAAAGAATCATATTTTCAAAGTAAAGATTATAATGAAGGAGAAAAGGAGAAAACAAGAAGAAAAATTACCTGCATCTAGCAAGAAAAGAAGATTCTACAAAATTTTCTTCCCTTTTGATACGCGTCGTTTTACGCAACAAATTATCGAGATATTTCCCACTAATTAGCTAGTAACATAGCGGTAGTATGGATCATTTCTATAGAGAGCTGTGTAATTGATAGGTATTATATGGCTAACAAATATAAAAAAAGGGGGTTGATTTGATTAAAGTAAATTAACACGAATAAGAATAAGAAGAAAATGATTAAGAAATCTTTCATCGTTACCAAGCGTTAGGCTTAATCAATATACCAGTTTACCTTTCGTTAGAAACATATGTCACCAACCATAGAATATCAGCTAACTCAGTGCTATCCCCAAAACTCCTTATATCACTGAATGCCGAAGCTCTCGAACACCAGATTGTATCCGTGTGAACCACCAAGTAGTACCTCACTCAAGGTGTATCCCAATCGAACGCATTGAGGTTTGTGAATTTGGGTTGATCCCAGCAGTTAAACTCTTATCTCAAGGTCCATTACTGATGTTGTCTTTACCCAAAATTGCTCCACAGAATCCCTCTGCAAGGACCCGTGTTTTCTACTTGTGTAGATCGTTGTTAGACTATTACACTTATCTCCCAACTTTCTACTAGCTATGGAATAACCAATAGACTAATTTGGTTGTAAACCCAAACCACCTAGAGATCAATCATAAACTTTCTAAATAGTAAAAGCAATCGACAATGATCAAACCTTAAAACTTGAAAATAAACTTGTAATTAATCTTGTTTCACGCTTAAAACATTGAATTCATCTCTAATCAACAAGAGAATTAGCTACTCATATTACAAGGACTAATAATAATAATAATAATAATGGTTTCACGGTTTCCCCCTAAATAGGTGAACCCTAGATTTCTTGTAAGATTTTTCAGCCTATTTCGCGTCTGATTTTTCTTCACACTTAGACTTTGTTAGTCATCGAGCAAATTACTTAAAAACAAGTTACACAACAACTATGTGTCGTAGAGTCTACGATTTCGCTGAGCATGCACAACACGCCTTTTGAACCTCTAAATGTCCCTGTGGGACGTGAAGTCTCATGAGGGCTTACAAGAGGTATTCCCACAAAACCTTCACTCTAAATTCTAGCTACTTGTGAACGATTAAGGATAAACACTAAAAAGACTAGTTAGTTGTCGTACATAAACTCTTTGGCTATAAAAATCCTTTAGCCTTCATTATCCATGATCATTCGTCTTGGGATGCAAAAACTCTACTCAGATAATTACCGAAACAACCGCTCGGGAATCTGTCAAGTTCAAATGTTGCCTAAGTGAACGGTGTTTCCTGAAGTATAGTTATGAAACCGTACCACTTACTTTTTAAATGGGAGGATTCACACTCAATTTTTAAGTTTAATATTGATTCGCGACGTGTTTCAATATGTCATCCCATCAATACCCACATCGAGTCATTACATTTTGGACTTTTTTTTGCCATGTGACCATCCCAAGCTTCTATTAAGAGGTTTCCGATGAATCCTTGGGGTATGAAAGAAAAAATTTCTATTCCGCGTTGGAATATTCACAATATAATATAATACAATCAAGCAAAAATATTGTCTTTTCTTTCTTCATTATTATTCAATTTTGAAGCATAGATTTTCAACCAATACCTAAATCCTGGATAGGATATCAAGGTAATATAGGGCCCACCAAATCACCTAGGTAAACATATAAATTTCAAAAATAACAAGAAAGTGATATGATTATGATGATCCCGAGATATGTTTACACATCAAATTGTTCAATTAGTTATCATGTTATTTCTAACGACTGAGCTAGGCATTAAAATACGAACAGACCATTCGCGGGCTCCCTAATTCCTATAAAGAAGCGTTATTGTTTCCATCTACCTAGAGACTCCAGTGTTCATCCCTGATTGCTCACAAGTTTCAAAATTTTGGAGGTTATTATTCATGATTGCCTCCCCCACACTTAAACTAGACATTGTCCTAAATGTTCAAAACGGAAATTTCTAACGATCTGACTCAACATCTTAAAAACATCAAAAATTGTACCCATGGGTTATGAATTAGACAAAACATCCTTCATGAGAAATGCTCGTCTATTTCTCTATTATAATGTGTTAAAAGGGCACGGTGTTTCGAGTTATGACTAGAGAGATATGATCTCAGGAGCGACACATGTGCAATCTGAAAATTTTCCGTATTTCTACTGTAACTTTTTAAAACACATATTGCTCCATTCAAATGCACACCAAATTTAATTTTTTTTTTTTTTGCGTTGGAAAGACAAGTATTTCTTTTTTCTAATGGTGGGTTTCCGCTTTTGAACGAAGATTCTAAACCCATTTTACCGACATGGTGTCTGATTTTAAATTTTCTGAAGAATTTTCTTCCTTATGAATTCTAGGACTTTGTGAAACTCAATATGGGAATGCAAGAGATGATATGCAAAATATGAAAAACTAAAAATAAAAGGAAAAGAGATACAAACTAATGAGTTGCCTCCCATGCAGCACTTAGTTTAATGTTTCAGCCCAACGTGGCAAGATAGATTCTTTGTACACCAACAATCTGAAAATTAGGGGTCCTTCCAAACAACTATTTGCAATTCTAGTAACAACTTCATACAAATATTATCATACATTAGCACAAGTAAAATCGTTATTTGATGGAAGTTTCTCCAACACTTAGTTTCTTCTCCACTTGGAAGTGGATAGAGAACATAAAACAAGGGAACTTCTTCGGGTTCTTCCTGGTGAACCTACACATTTCTAGAATCAAACACATCCAATGGCGGATATTTAGAGGCAAAATACTCCATAAGAATGTTAGAAGCACGTATATCCAATCCTAGGTGAAGTCTTTTCTTAAAAATAGGGTTAATAATTCTATGAGAAACGAATCATGTAAAGGATTAGACAAACCTTTAATAATCTCTTGTAGTACGGGATCCAAATTATTTTGGAAAAACTTCAACGAATCATTCACCTTATTTGCATCGATATCCTCGATCATACTCTTCAAAAACCACTCTTCGTCCGTTTCTGCCTCAACCAAAATCTCAGCATTAACGTCTTCATTATGGTCCATAGAAAGCTCAGTCGGTTCTATATCAATCAATTCAGTTTCATTCTCTTCATCATCAGAATCAGGCCACTCCTCAAGAAAAAGTTCATCGAAGTATATCCTAATATCTTTTCTTGAGTACGCAAAACTATTTATAACAATGTTTTCATTATTCCAAGTCTCCACCTTTGGAATAGGCGAATAATCGTTATTATGATCCGGAGTTGGAACAATTTCATCATTGTTACAAGAACTTTCCAATGGTTGATCATCTTCAACATCGCCATCAATCAAATATTCATTATTAGACACAGGATTGTCATAATGGTTTTGGCTTTGAGACCAAACTTCTTTTGTTTTCACTTTCTCTTTGAGTAGATCAACGCGATTCCGTAAGTTATCAATGCATCCCTTAAGTTCTTGAATTGCATTATCTGTTTTCTGATTTTGTAGGTTAAACTTTTCCATAATTTGTTGCATTAAACCTGTCAAACTAGAAGAGTCATTATTTGACGCACAACTATCCTCACGTCCTTGTGATTTTTCACTTACATACCCACCCAGAGGTTGATATGTATGAGAATAATCAAATGGGGCCATGGAATATCTGTTATAACCAATGGGTTGGTCATGGTTGTACTCCCCATACGGTTGGTAGCTGTCATAAGGTTGAGATTGAAAACCATATTGATTACCACTGGAATATACTTGATCTTATGCACCATACATGTTATTTCTCAAAGGAAACATGACGACTCACAAGAATAAAAATAAAATAAAACAAGCTAAAAAAATAACAAATCAATTAGCGACTGCTCCCCGACAGCGGCGCAAAAATTTGATGCGCATCGTTTTACGCAACAAATTATCGAGATATATTCTACTAATTAGCTAGTAATATAGCGGTAGTAAGGAACGTTCCCACAGAGAGCTGTGTAATTGATATGTATTTTATAACTAACAAATATAAAAAAGGGGGCTTGATTTTATTAAAGTAATTAACAAGAATAAGAATAAGAATAAGATGATTAAGAGATATTTCGCCGCTACCAAGCGTTAGGCTCAATCAATATACCAGTTTACCTTTCGTTAGAAACATATGTCACCAACCGTAGAATATCAGCTAGCTCAGTGTTATACATCATTGAATGTCGAAGCTCTAGAACACAAGATTATATCCGCCTGAACTACCAAGTAGTACCTCACTCAAGGTGTAGCTCAATCGAACGCATTAAGGTTTATGAATTTAGGTTGATCCCAGCAGTTAAACTCTTAGCTCAAGGTCCACTTACTGATGTTGTCTTTACAAACAATTGCTCCACAGAATCCCTCTGCACGGTCTCGTGTTTTCTACTTGTGTAGATCGTTGTTAGACTATTACACTTATCTCCCAACTTTCTACTAGCTATAGAATAACCGATAGAATAATTTGGTTGTACACCCAAACCACCTAGAGACCAATAATAAACTTTCTAAATAGTAGAAACAATCGACAATGATCAAACTTTAAAACTTCAAATTAAACTTGTAATTAATCTTGTTTCACGCTTAAAACATTGAATTCATCCCTAATCAACAAGAGAATTAGCTACTCATATTACAAGGAATAATAATAATAATGATTTCACGGTTTCCCCCTAAAGAGGTGAACCCTAGATTTCTTGTAAGATGGTAAATAAGAGATGGGATGTCCTCTTTTTAGCTACTCATTGCACTATTTTTTTTTTTTTTTTGCACTATGAGATGAAAATATGTACAATTTGAAAACCACTCGGTCCAGCTCGAAGAAAGTAAATAAATGTCCCTGAGCCAGGGGTGGTGGATTGCATCTTTAATGCCCATCCCATATTTAATTCCCCAGCTTCCTTTTACCGAATTTACAATTTAGCTTGGTTACTCCACAAATAGGTTTTTACTGCAGCACGTACAGCTCTCGCCAACAAAGGAAGGGAACCAACGAGGTAGGTAATTTACGCGAATGGAATGATCAGCTTCTCTATTTTAAATCCAGATTATTAATCATCTATTGAATTCCAGTGTCTGGAGATTGATTTTTTTTTTTAAATATGTAGGAACTTTTGTAAAATTTTCTTCTAAATTAGGTTTTTTTAGTTTCTCTAAATGTTAGAGCATTGCTCGGTTGAACCCACTGATGTTGCTATCTCAAGTCAGTTGTCAAGTTTATGAGACAAAAACACAATCCTTGATAAGTTTACTCTACAACCTCGGATTAGGATAGTTTTAGGTAATCGAGACGAAGACTAATGAAGACGAAGAACGGAGCTTACTACTTGATAAATCATAACGTCCTCACTGAAGGTTAGAAAGGTTTTTCCTTTCCGTATCGTTTTTACCATTTCTATCATACCAATAGTCTATGATGTTGTTTATATGATCCGAAGGTATTGTAGGATTTTCGCCTTAGCATTTGTCACACTTGTGATAATATGTATAGGTAGAGTATGTTGAGTTGTCTCTTGAAATGACCCCAACGGTGAACGCGTTCATGAATGCGTTCATGTGTTGCTTTTGGCATTTCAGAGTCTGTATGAACGCGTACATACAAGTTCAAGAATTCTCCTGAACTCTATTGACTGCTCTGTGAACACGTTCATATAAGCCATGCGAAAACTTCAAACCCCATATCTTGAAGTTTTCGGTCCAGGCATGATTAGTTCTCAGACTTGTCGTGACTTGGCCCATGGAATTCAACAACTTAATCCAAGCGATGTTCAAACTAAGTATTTGGACCAGAAGTCGCAAAGCGATGTCCAAACAAGCATTGGACCAGAAGTCACGAACCTTCACAAGGTTGAGTCTTCTTTAACTTTTGGCTTAGTCCAAAGTTCTTAGAAGATTGAAAATGGGTAATCAAGCTATGGACTTTCCTACTTCTGAAACTTGCTTGAGCCCTACTCAAGATTGCTTAAACTTTAAGCAAATCCTCCCTTGGTGATCACTATAAATAGACGACCTTCTGCAAGATACAATCTCAATCCTCTACATCTGTGTATCCTTGCATAAAGGTTGGTCGTCATCTCGAAGTCTTTTTGCACTACGACTATTGAAAGACCTCACTTGAGGATCGTGAAGCATAGGTCGGAAGTCAAATTCCATCATGTATCTTGGGTCGACTGAATACTTTCAATCTTATCAAGACCAAGATTTATAGAAACTTCGCAAGGTAGATCTTGTATCGTAAACCCTAGAAGTTCCCAAACGCAAATTCACGAACTAGGTTTCATACTAAGTTCGTCTCGCGTTTGGAGGTAAAGTTGTTTAAGCTAGATCAATAAGCCATATTCAACATATCGATTTCCATTAACCTTGACTTTAAGTCTAAAGGAAATCACAATTGTATTCTTGTTTGATTACTTGGATACTTTTAGGCGTCCTGTTAAAGGCACGGTAGTGCTAGTCTTCACGAAGGGAAGTGGAGCAACTCCTAGGCCTGTAAAGGACGTCAGTTAGGGGAATCAAGTACGTAGGCTACTGCAGGAGCCAAGAGACGTAGGAGCACATTGGTAGCTGAATTGCTTGTAGGGTGAATTCAGTCTCAATACAGTCCAGTCCGAAGTCTGAGAGTAGGCTAGCGTCTATATACCGTTCATACTGAGGGTGTTCAATCCTGGACGAGGTCGCGGGGTTTTTCTGCTAGGTTTGCAGTTTCCTCATTAACAAAACTTCTTGCGTCGTGCATTACTTTTATCTTCCGCATTATATTTATAGTACTGCATAAATTCAATTGTTGATCATATAATCTTTGAGATTACTCAGGTGAATACTTGAATATTGATTTTATAGATCGTTCAAGTAGTATAATCAACATAGTTCACGAAAACAAAAAGTTTGTGGTATATCTCGGTATCCCTGCTTTTTCAGTTGGTATCAGAGCGGGCAAACACATAAAATACGTCACTGTCTGTGTTTGACAAACTCGTGAACTATGAACAATCCATTGGTTGATATTGAACATATCCCAGATGAATCTTCTGATTCATGGATTGAGTTTATCAAATCTTTATGTTATACCAAACAAAGATTGATATTCAAAGTCCAAGGACTACTTCATGGATTTCGCAATGAAGAAGATTGTAATAACAGATTACGTGATGAAAAGGAAGAAGTTGTTAAACAACTAGATGAGCAAATCAAGCAAAACAAGATTCTTCTTGGAAAGCTTTCTTCAGCTCACAGAAATTCCTATACAGAGAATCACTATTGTGGAAAGCTGTCTTTACAGCCTGTTATCTTATTAACAGAGTCTACCTAAGGTATCGTACCCTAAACACCCCATATGAACTCTGGTATGGAAAGAAACCTAATCTTGGGTATCTTCGTGTGTTTGGTAGCAAATGCTATATTCTTAAAGACAGGGAGCAAAGAGGAAAATTCGATTCAAAAAGCGATGAAGGCATATTCTTGGGATACGCTACTGATAGCAGAGGATTTAGAGTATTCAATACTCGCACCCAAGTAATGATGTAATCATCAAATGTTGTAATTGATGATGTCACGGATTTTAGACAAAATAAATACATTGCTGCTGAATTACCACCAACATAAATCGTTTCGAAACCTGAATTTACTCCTCTATCTGTAGATGTAGTTCCTACAAAAACATATTTTAATCCAGATGATGGTGACTCTCAACAGGAACAAGACGCTCAGGAAACCGAACCCGAAACTCCTGCCAAGATTATACCCAAGTGGGTTACCCGTGATCACACTCCAAGTGATATTATTGGGGAAGAACCACACAAAATGACAAGAAACCAAGCAAAGAATATATGCCACTATGCTTGCTACTTGTCAAACTTTGAACCAAAAAACATTGATAAATTTCTTAAAGATCCCTTCTGGATTAATGCTATGCATGAAGAGTTAGATATGTTCGTTAGACAAGATGTTTGGCAACTTGTTGAACGACCCAAAAATATCAACGGGGTTGGTACTAAATGGATATTCAAGAACAAGTCAGATGAACATGGAAACATTGTCAGAAATAAAGCTAGACTTGTCGCTCAAGGATATTCACAGATTGAGGGAATCGACTTTGACGAGACCTTTGCACCTGTAGCTAGACTTGAGTCCATTCGTTTACTCCTTGTCCTTGCTTGCTTTCTTAAAATTAAACTCTATCAGATGGACATCAAATCTGCCTTTCTGAATGGGAAATTGAAAGAAGAAGTATTTGTGGCACAACCAAAGGGGTTTGAAGACACAGAGTTTGCAAACCATGTATACAA
The DNA here is from genome assembly GCA_023529015.1 of Papaver nudicaule. Classification (NCBI taxonomy): domain Eukaryota; kingdom Viridiplantae; phylum Streptophyta; class Magnoliopsida; order Ranunculales; family Papaveraceae; genus Papaver; species Papaver nudicaule. The sequence goes on along the minus strand of JAJJMA010166701.1, from coordinate 15,833 downwards.
GCTTAACAAAGCACTATATGGTTTGAAACAAGCACCAAGAGCCTGGTTTGAAAAATTAACCTCATCCCTTGTTGCAAAAGGTTTCTCAAGAGGAGGAGTTGATAAGACACTCTTCATCCAAAAGATTAACAAACATGTCATCATTGCACAGATTTATGTTGATGATATTATCTTTGGATCCACTTCAAAAGGTTTAGCTAAAGATTTTGAAAATTCTATGTGCAAAGAATTTCAATTAGGAAAGTTGGTGAGCTAAGTTTTTTCTTAGGTCTACAAATCCAACAACATGAAGGAGGAATTAATATTTCACAAGAGAAATATGCAAAAGATTTAGTTGCCAAATTCGGCCTGAAACATGCCTCTGAAAAGAAAACACCCATGCCAACTACGGGTAAATTGAAACCAGATCCCTCTGGGGTCAAAGTTGATCAAAAGCTGTATAGATCTATGATCGGTATTTTACTCTATCTTACAGCGAACCGTCCAGACATTGCATATAGTGTTGGATGTTGTGCAAGATATCAAGCGGATCCTAAAGAATCCCACATGAACGGAGTAAAAAGAATATTCCGCTATGTTAAAAACACAGTGGAATTTGGACTTTCATATTCTTTTAATATTAATGCAAGACTTACTGCTTATTCAGATGCAGATTAGGCAGGGTGTGGAGACGATAGAAAAAGCACTTCAGGAAGATGCTTTTACGTGGGAAATAATCTTGTAGCTTGGCACAACAAGAAACAAAACTCACAGTCTCTTTCAACATGTGAAGCAGAATACATCGCTGCAGGTTCGTGTTGTACTCAACTTTTATGGATGAAACAAATGCTTAATGATTATGGAATTATCAATGATAAAACCATAGAAATCTACTGTGATAATACTAGTGCTATACGCATTACTGAAAATCCAGTAGAACACTCAAAAACGAAACATATCGACATTAGATATCACTTTATTAGAGATCTCTATGAAAAGAAAATTGTCAAGATATGTTATGTGCCAACTGAACAACAACGAGGTTGATATACTCACAAAACCATTAGACTGTGAAACATTCGAACATCTTCGAAAGTCTATTGGTGTTGTTCACGTTCATTGAAGTGCTACATACGACTTGTCTCTTTAACAGCTTCTGGGACAAGTCACAAAGAAACTCTCATGGAGTTATGCAAAAGATGGCATGGTACTATCATTATGTTTTACTCTTTGTTTCTATCGCTATTATGTCTAGTAAAGACGAAAACGTGGGATTCCTAGTATGACACTGATTATTATCTTATTAAATGAAGGAATTCACCCATTTTTTATATAAAAGACAATAATAATCATCTCAAAATCTGTTGAGAAATGATCTCCAGTGAGATGAGTCCACGCTCAAACAGTTATGTGACTGTTTGTCCTGATGGTTTATGACCAGAAAATCCAATGTAATTGTCATAATTGTCTTTTAAACACCGTCTTCTGACTTACAGTGAGCCAATTTCAATGGTGTTACATATCAAGATGAGTCCAAAATGTAATGACTCGATATGAATATCAACACTTCTGAAGCTACCACTGAAATTCTCCCTGCCTCTGACTCCTAAGGCAAGAGTCGAGAACAGGATCCATGGGACAATCAGTAGGATAAGCTAAGAAGAACATGCTCTTAGAAAAATTTATAATCATATTGTTGGTAATAAACTTATCTCAATGGGAAAATTTTTATGAGAAACAATAATCATACATATTTTGGGGAACATTATTGCTTTTTACTCAGGCATGCAAGTTTTTCAAAATTGAAAAATCCCTTGTGAACAAATTGAGTTTTACTAAATTTTTCCTATACATAAGCTCATCCAGTGAGTAAAAGAGACTTTATCATCTCTATGTCATACTCATATCAAATTCTAAATGAGCTATAGTCGTCGCGTTGTTTTTTATGGAATGAGACATTATGGGGGAGAGTTCTTTTGAACTTCAACAACTTATGGAAGAAGACTCAACCTTGTTTGAAGGTTTCTCGGACTTGTCGTGACTTGGCCCATGAAATTCAACAACTTAATCCAAGCGATGTTCAAATTAAGTATTTGGACCAGAAGTCGCAAAGCGATGTCCAACTAAGCATTGGACCAGAAGTCGCGAACCTTCAAACAAAGTTGAGTCTTCTTTAACTTTTGGCTTAGTCCAAAGTTCTTAGAAGATTGAGAATGGGTAATCAATATGGACTATCCTATTTCCTGAACTTGCTCGAGCCCTACTCAAGATTGCTTAAACTTTAAGAAAAGCCTCCCTTGGTGATCACTATAAATAGACGACCTTCTACAAGATACAATCTCAATCCTCTACATATCTGTGTATCCTTGCATAAAGGTTGGTCGTCTTCTCGAAGTCCTTTTGGACTACGACTATTGAAATAATTCACTTGAGGATCGTGAAGCACAGGTCGGAAGTCAAATTCCATCCTGTATCTTGGGTCGATTGAATACTTTCAATCTTATCACGACCAAGATTTGATAGAAACTTTGTAAGGTAGATCTTGTATCGTAAACCCTAGAAGTTCCTAAAGGCAAATTCACGAACTAGGTTTCATACTAAGTTCGTCTCGCGTTTGGAGGTAAAGTTGTTTAGGCTAGATCAATAAGCCCTATTCAACATATCGATTTCCATTAACCTTGACTTTAAGTCTAAAGGAAATCACAATTGTATTCTTGTTTGATTACTTGGATACTTTTAGGCGTCCTGTTAGAGGCAGGGTAGCGCTAGTATTCAGGAAGGGAAGTGGAGCAACTCCTAGGCCTGTAAAGGACGTCAGCTAGGGGAATCAAGTACGTAGGCTACTGCGGGAGCCAAGAGACGTAGGAGCACATTGGTAGATGAATTACTTGTAGGGTGAATTCAGTCTCGATAAAGTTCAGTCCGAAGTCTGAGAGTAGGCTAGCGTCTGTATACCATTCATACTGAGGGTGTTCACATCTGGACGAGGTCCCGGGGTTTTTCTGCTAGGTTTGCAGTTTCCTCGTTAACAAAACTTCTTGTGCCGTGCATTACTTTTATCTTCCGCATTATATTTATATAATTAAAAGTACTGCATAAATCTAATTGTTGATCATAGAACCTTTGAGATTACTCAGGTGAATACTTGAATATTGATTTTTGAGATCGTTCAAGTAGTATAATCAACAGAGTTCACAAAAACAAAAAGTTTGTGGTATATCTCGGTATCCCTGCTTTTTCACTAAATTCCTTTGAAATTTCTGTTTCTGTGTTATCTAAAGAAGAAGAAATCATGGCAATGAGAAGAGTATCTAAGAGGCTCTTAAATGCAGGAGAAGGAGTTAGGAACTATTTTGCTGATCCGGTCTGTCAAACTTTCCCTACCTAATTTGATTTTTTATTTTCTCACATAGCTTTGGTGTTGCATTAAGCTTGTTGTTATTATTGTGCCCAGGTTATAGTTAAGGTCCAAAATGCTTTGAAATATGAAGCTGAAATTGCCAAGAGGGGAGATCTCGCTAAACAAATGCTAGAGAGAATCAAAGCTGAATACAGTCTATCAGGTAACTGCTTCTCTTTTCCACTCGTTATTATCGGTATAAGTAGCGGTGTACTGCCCATAATGCCAAAGCTCTGTAGGATTGAAGAGTTCTTAATTCCAAATAACATGATTGTTTCACCCTTACAATCGTGCGCCATTAGGTGATGAATACTAGCACTTACTAAGTTGAGATTATTCAAAATTGTGTCTTCTTTAGAAACTTTCTGCAGAATATAAGGAAAAACATGGTGCAGCTGATAAGTTTATGGCTGTTATTGTGAGTTCAGCAATTGCAGTTTATGCTTGGTATTTTTCTCTGAATCGTGCAAGCATATAGGAAAACCGGATGGCAAGTTCATTTTCACCTCTACTATTTCTGTTCTTATCTACTGGTTTCAGATTTTATGCAACTAACTAATTGCACTTTGTAATTCTTCTAATGATTCTTTTTCCTTTGCTGCTTTAGATGATTGAGCGAAGACATAGAACAAATTTTGCAATCGCTAACTCACCACAAAGACATGGTGATCATTAAGTTATGTGGTTGAAGTTGGGTCACCTGGATTCAAGTTCTGGTCCTTCTGGATTAAATTGGGTGTTGCTGAGTTATGTACAGTAAGTTATTACTAGGGTGTGACCTGGGCATTTTCACTTTTGTGAATATGTTCTTTACTTCTGTTTTTAAGGTGTAGTTATATTTATTTTTTAATCAGAAAACTCAAATAGAAAGTTTAATGTTCATATCGATGGGGGCCTATCCAGGTTCGAAACATTAGAGAACACCTGACCGACCGCTTTTTACAGTTATCAGCAACTTCATTGCACTCCCTATACACAACACACAATTGGAAACAAACTGAGTAATACTACCTCCGTCCCAGAAAAATACGGGAGCGGAAGTGCCAATAAAGAAGATAAATGATTTTTTGAGCATATCTTGGATGCTGTGCTAGGATAGTCGAATTTGAACTCATGTAGTCGGATATTCACCAAGTCATTAAAGATAATGATGACTTGACCAAAAAATCACTATCAGTTTTTTCTTTATCAACTACTACACGCATTGAGCACAAGCAATAACTTCTCTGTGGTGCCCAGTTTCTTACCATCAAAGTCGTATTTGATAACGATAACTGCTTCTGCGTGTAATATAGATATAGGGGTTCAGTATTGCTGGAAAAGTCATCTCTTTGATTCAATAGACATGTTGTCCTTGGTTGTAGCAATTGTACAAACTTGAGATAAGTGCTGCTTCTTTCTGACTAATTGTTGCAGCAGATGTATTCCATCCGGACTTTAAACCAAAGAATATTGGCACATGCGGATTGTAAACTTACAATGTCGGCCTTGCAAGGGTGGCATTCAATGACACCCCAATATCGATAACTTGGACAACATGTTATTTCTAACTTACACTATTTGTATCGGTTTTGTTTTACCTCTTTGTTCATATCTCATATTTTTGTATTATTGTATTTTTTGTATTTTTTGGTTTACTAAGATAACCAAGATTTAATGTTATTTCTTCCGTGAACTCTATGTTGCGGGATACCGTTGCTTCCAGACAGTATATTTATACAGGTGTATTTGAATTTTGTTTGAAGGCATGGGCTCTGCTTTAGACTTAGTTTTATGTCAAGGTGTTAATTGATTTAATGAAATCAAGTTGATCGATTTAGAAAACATTCTAAAGTGACAGTTGATGAATAAATGTAGAAACTGATACAATCTGTTGGGTTGGATGATAGAAATGTCGTTGAATATATAATTATTGATCGTTATACGAAAAAATTTGAAGAATCTCTTCGTTCAATTTGCTGCTGCTGTAATTGAGTGTTTCAGGTTTCAATTCATCAGCTATCTCGATCAGCCAGGAAGAAGAAGGGAAAAAAAAAAGGAAAGAAGAACTTTTTAAATTAGAAGGGAAATTACCGATATTGCTCTATCTCGGACGATTTTTATGTTTCGGACCGGCGGAGAAACCGATATTTCGGTGAAAAAATCGTTCAGCTTTTACCGTCCATTTCGTATCGTTCCAAGACCGGAACCTATAAAACCGGCTCGATCTCGGCCGAGATCGACTACATAACTCTTATATTAAAAAACATTCTTCCCTTTCTTCCCTCTTTCCTTCTTCTCTATTTTTTTTTTCATCTAAGTAGGATTTTCTCAGTCACCATTAATGGAGGCAACGACCATTAATTAAATTAAGAAGATGATCATAAAGATCTCATAAGGTTAATTGAATTATAAAATCATTGTAGTATGGTTATCTGCATCGCTCCTTCTTCCTCTATTCTATCATTAGTTTGTTATGAGTAGATTCTTCTTCTTTGATTGCTCTATACTCAAGAACTTGGTGTTTCTTCTTCAAGTTCTGGTTCTGCGAAGAACAAAACAAAAAAAAACCCAGAGCAAATCAAAAGATTTTACAGTCTGTGTGTAGAAGTAAAATCATTTTGGCGGATTTTACAATCAATGGGTACATAATCAGAATCTATGCAATATCTTAATCATCTCTCTCGTTAACAACCAAAAAAAAAAAAAAAAAAAATCCAATCTTTGAATATTTGTTTCTCTATCTCGAACTAGTATTAGTATTAGTACTAATGCCAGCTACAAAGAATCATTCTCTGCAATACTAGTTCATCTTTTCCTTTAATTTCTTCGATTCTTTCCTTGAATTAGTAATAGTGGACTGGGTTTGGACTAAAATTTCAAGGGAAAGTATGAGATCAAGTAATTGAAGTGGGAATTAAGGTGGTGGTGGTGAGGACACAAGTTGGGTCATGTTTTGGGCCAGAAGTGTTCGTTTCTTTTCGGGCAGAAACCATCACTTTCAATGGTGGTGCTACTGTCTCTCAAATACTTCCCATCTAATCATATTTTCATTCAAAACCAACCCAATTATTCTTTTTCCTTCTTTGGAACATTTAGTCTTCTTGGGGTTAAAACTGGAAGAGTTAGATCTCAATCATATTCATATGAGATATATTGCTGGTAGTCCTGGTAGATATTTGGGTTTTATTACCCATATAAGTTTATTGCGCTTGAATTCGATACTCGTTTAGCTTCGGTATTCAATGATCCTACTGATAACCATATCTGACTAGACATCGACAGTTTGATCTCCATGAGAACAACTCCTTCAAACACACGCACACAAAAAAAAAAGGATCTCCATAAGAACAAAAGATGGTGTTTCAAAAGGGATTGATTTGAAAAGTGGGAATTTCATTACGGTCTGGGTTGAGTATAAGAATGACCAGAAGGTTCTCATTGTAAGAATGAGTTACAAAAAGTTCAAGCCGGAAAATCCAATACTGGTGGTGGAAACAAATCTTGAGAATATTACAAAACAGTCCTACTTTTGAAACATGTTTTAAAACAGTCATACTTTTGTTTGCAAAATGGTCACAATGACGTTAACTTTAGAGTTATCTCACTACTCACAGTTACTTTAGTCAGTGTTATTACCTAACTGTCCCTTAGGTGGTGGTGAAGGGTGGATTTATGGTCAGATACTGGTGGTTCAGGTGGGGTGGTTCAGTTTCAGGTGGTAGTTGTGGGGTGTCATGTTGCGGGTTCAGGGTTCATGTGGTGGGGTTTCGGGTGGTTCAGGAAGTGGTGGTGGGAGTTCAAGTGGGGATGGTTCAGGTTCAGGCGGTGGAGTTCAGGTTGTAGCGGTGGGGGTTCAGGTATTGGTGGTGTATATAGGAGGAAGGGAAGGGTATTACGGTAAACATTTAATACTGTTTTTTGCTTTTTGGTTAACCTTTGATGGAATATGACCATTTTGTAACATGTTTTTAAAGTACGATTGTTTTGTAAAACATGTTTCAAAAATATAACTGTTTTGTAATTGGTCCACAAATCTTTCGATTTTATTTCAGTGAGAGAAGAAGAAAATAGAGAAGGAGGAAAGAGTGAAGAAAGAGAAGAATGCTTTTAATATAAGAGAGAGAAAATGAATTAAAAAAAAAAAAGGAAAATTTATAAAACACCAGGTTTTGGGAAGAAGGGACACGTGGACCAATGAAGTTGGTCGTATTTAATCCACCCCGATTTAGGTGGGTGGACAAAATTGCACCGCTTGGCCGAGTAGCTGAAGAATGGAGTCATGGTCACACAATGGATGAACACGTGCAAAATAATTATCAAAGTAGCCATCACATAAATGAGAACGTTATTAAGAGACATATATATATATGACCAGAGAAGTACGCATTTGTTTTTCAGAAAGAAACAAAGAAAAGAAAATAAAAAGGTACATAAATTAGAAAAGATGATAAAAGCACCACCGTACTAAAGCCCCTGCAACAACGAAAAGAACCAATTCAAGAATTGAAAGAGGCAGCACAGCCAAGGCAGATTACCATGAAGAGAGTGCAAAAGAAGACAAGGAAAAGAACTTGACCTGTGACGATAGTGTTTCTCGGAGTCATCCCAATGATTGCTAGTGAGCAACAGCTTTTTCCTTGAGTTGATTATAAACGGATCGCCCAAAATAGAGTAATGCACCCGAAAAATAAACAGTCCAAATGTTTACATAGGAAGTTTCTTCCCTAATTTGAGCTTTAAGCGAGTTCTGAAAGAGACATGCAATGATTTTTAATAAGTATAACCTTTTCTGCTTTCCACACTGTCATACTAATAACAGTCAAGAATTGGAGAAGAAAATGATTACATTACTAGCCATACAACCCCTCTCGAGTGCATTGAGTTCTTCCAAAATCTGGTTGGTGCTCCGGTGAGGCCCAAACTAAATAAGCAAAATAATAGGAAAATGGGATTAAGAATAAAAATGATCAGGCTTAAAGCATTTTGGAAGATATAATGAGATCTGCACACAACTGTAAAGCTTCAGAGCCGAAGTAATTAAGTAGTTTACCATATCCTGAGCATTTTTAGCCTTGGAGAGCCTCTGGGTAACAAGTCTTCCTACAGCTCTCAGTGCCATCTTCAGAATGCGTCTCTCTTTAGCCTTAAAATTAGGAAATTTTTCCTTCAACATGTTTATTTAAAAACAAAAGTTTAAACCTTTCGATCATTGAAAAAGAAGACAAACGGTGACATATAATATATCTGATAGTGTTGGGTTTAGATGTCAGGAGCTATCTTTTTCATGGTTATAGGTGTTTTTATCGGATCAGCCATGCCAGATTACATATGATGGTATCGTAGCTAAACAAAATTCACTGTGTAAAAAGACACATCATATGCAATAACCTTATGCATATCTACACCTATATTTCAGATACAAGATAAAAAATCTCTTTACAACCCCAATCCATCTCTCTCTCTGTAACACATTAAAACCCCCAATCATATAAGAGAATGCCAACTCAACTTCAAAACTATAACCTAAGATTTTTCCCCAATCGGATATTATTCTTGTAAATCTCTACAATGAACACATGAAGATGCATAAAAACCTAAAAATTGTAGCTTCTTTACCAACAAAAAGAAAACCCAATAAATAAAAATTACCAACAACAAAAATAAATAAATCGATTAAGACAAAAAGTAAAAACCTGAATTAGAAATGAGAGTCGGAAATTAAAGGATGGACGATCGAACTCTTAAATCGACGTACAGATAAATATATTCCTGTTAGCTCTCCTCTACAAAATAGGATTTGAAAACCCTAATATTTTTTTTTTTTTTTTTTTTTTTTTGAATTTTGTAAGTTTATACTCCCACTACTTAAAGTTGGACTGAAGCCCACTACTTACAAGCCCTAGTAGCTAGCCAAAGAAATAAAGAAAAATCGCTCCACTCCTATGGAGACGAGTTTCGAACTCAGGTCCTTGATGTGTCATCACCCAACAATTTTACTATTGTACTACAGTGACATTTGCATCGGTTATCGTCTCTTTTCCTTCTTTTTTTTTCTCTTTCTTTTGGTGCCCCAGGAGGATTTATCGTTTGATTCAATGATATATACAGAAGGGAAGAGAGGGGACAAAGAATAAGTGATAAATAATGACCAGGTCCAGGATCAAGGTAACCTTGGTATTCCTTTGTAGTGTGGGCTAGGGTAAATTCAAGCACTTTCAATGATTTAGCCCAAAAGCTTGCCAATAGAGTATTTTAGACCAATTAAGCTTTGCACAAGTCCTGGTTGATGTAGATTTTGATCAACATCGAATGATCAGATCAAACTGTCATACAAAGGTGATTTTATCATGCAAAAGATAGTCATGCCCTTCCCACCACCATTCTGTAAGCATTGCAGCATTTTAGGGCATGTCGATAAAGGTTGTAAAGTTTTGGAGCTTGTGAATAATATGGAGGCTGCTAAATCTGTGAAAGACATGAGGGTTCGAAAAGAGATGATGGAGGAAGCTAAAAGAATTAGGGTTAATGGCAGACCAGCAAACAATGATGCTATTACCGAAGAGATGAGGGAGAGAAGTAGACAAGAGGCTGAAGTTAAACTCAAGATCAAAACTCGGGTAGAAAAACTAGCCAAGCAAAACACAATTGACCTCTGTAAGGGTGAGAAGAACCCTAACCTAATTCCAAGAACCCTAATAATGATGATCATGATCTGAATCAGCAAAACATTGAAGATGAGAAAGCCAAGGAGGCTAGAAGACTACAGGAGGAAGAAGATGAGAAGATTGCTACTGAAGAACAGCGTAGGGAGTTTGAAAAGGTTAGTAGCAGACCATCCACTGCTAATCCTAACCCTGATAATCAAGATGATCATGATGATCATGATCGTTGGAAAAACAGAGCATCAGAAACAGAGAATCTGATGGTGCGGGCTTTGAAAGAGTGTTTAGTAGGAGCGAAAGAGAAAGAAGAGGGTATGTAACTGATGTTGATTTGTCTAAAGTCAACACTCAGAGAAGAAGAAGAAACAATATCGGGAATCCAGAAAACCCGGCTTTGAAAAATACGTTTTCTCTGTTACGTAATGATCTAACTCGTGAGTATGACAAGGAAAAGGGTGAAGATTCTGAAGAGGTGGAAGACCTAGGTGATGCTGATGAGGTTGATACAGAAATGGATGATGACCTATCACTATCTGATGGAGTTGATGATCAAGAAAATCCTAAGAAAAGAAGAAGGAAGAAATCTAGCTCTGCTAGAGTTACATCACCTGGTTCTTGGGATGAATCAGGGGAACAGGATGAGGAATTGAGACAACAACAAGCTATCTTACAGGCTCAAATTGAAGAGGCTAGAATTTTGGAAGAACAGAAAAAACAACAACAGGCTGATACTGCTGAGGTTTTGGATGCGAAAGAGGTTGATGAAGATGATGATGAAGTAAGTGATGATATGGGAGGGGCAGTAGGTTTGAGACTGAAGGTAACAATGATGGAAACACACAATCTCCAGTCGACCCCAACCCTCCAGTACCTGTTCCATCTGTGAAAAAGACTAAATCGAAGAAGAAGAACACAAAGAAGAAGAAGAAACAAACTGGTCCTGAGCAGCCAGAAGATAAAGATGGTTCTTAATGCGGGTCTTCTATTGGAATGCCAATGGTCTGGCCAAACCCGAGGTCAGAGTTAAACTTAGGGATTTAGTGAAGGAACAGAAACCCGAAATCATTGGTATTGCAGAACCAATGATTTGGTGTAAAGATGATACAATTAAACAACTTGGTCTTCAGGGTTACAGTCTTGACTGTATCACTAATGAAGCTAGTTGTGGTGGGAAGAAAGGCAACATTTGGATTCTATGGGATCAAAATCTCCCTAAGCCTTCAATTGTCCATATGGACAAGCAAGTTATCACGATATCTGTTGCTGGAAACTACATCAGTGTGGTCCATGCAAGCGTTTTTCGTGTAACAAGAAGAAAATTGTGGGAGATTTTGGGTACTAGTGGCATGATATTACCTTGGATTGTGATTGGAGATTTCAACATTGTACTAAGACATGAAGAAAGGAAGGGGGGAAATCCAGTAGACTCAAATATAATTGATGAGTTTAGAGCATGGATTGAAGCTAATGATCTCTTTGAGCCAGCATCTTTTGGTAAGAGGTTTACTTTCACCAACAGACAGTCAGGTGATAAGAGAATGTTGCAAAGAATAGACCGTGCTTTAGTTAATGAAGCATGGTTAAATAAATTTAATAATTGGACGTATAAGGCATTTCCGAGATATTTATCAGACCACTCCCCTCTTAGTGGTTTTAGTGTATTCTCTGAAAAGCCTAAAAAAGTGTCATTTAGAATTCAACATGCCTGGTTTGGGCATGAAGGTTTTATGAAGTTGGTTGCTGATAATTGGTCTCTGCCTATTAATGAGAGTAGAGGGTTTATTTTCATCGCAAAGCTGAAGAGATTGAAGTGTGCTCTGATCAGGTGGAATAAAGAAGTTTTCGGCAATATATATGTAAGGTTAAAGCATGCTGAGATAAAATTTAAGCTTGATGAAGCAAGGTCAGATAGTAGCCCAGACAATGTGGAGATGTTTGAAGCCATGAAGGAGTCTGGAAGGTTGGCGATTCAGGCAAGAATTGAACTTGCAACAATGTTGCGACAAAAATCGAGAGAAACATGGATTCTGGAGGGTGGTAGCAACTCATCTTACTTTCACACCAGTATAAAGATTCGACGTGCACAAAATCTTATTACGGAATTTATCAGTGATGATGGTGACGTGATCAGTGACAAGGAAAATCTGAAGAGATATATAACATACTACTACAGAAACAAATTCAATGTATCTGTAGTTCAGAATGCTTGTATGGAGGATAGAGAAGGACTTGATGAGTTGTTTGATTACACCCGTGATCAATTAACTGAGTCAGAAAGTTATAGAATGGATGCTGATCCAACTGTGGAAGAAATCAAACAAGTTGTGTTTGACTTGGGAGCTGAGAGTGCTGCGGGTCCTGATGGATTTACTGGACTTTTCTTTCGGAAGTGCTGGGATATAATTGCTGATGATTTAACTAACTCTCTTTCGTTTCTTTGGCAGCGCAAATTTATTCCCAACGGGATGAACTCAAATTTTCTTGTGATCATCCCTAAGGATAAAGGAGCAAACAAATTGAAGAAATTTAGACCCATTGGTCTTAACAATTTCTACTTCAAAATTATTACCAAAATCTTGGCAACAAGACTTGGTGGGGTTTTGGACAAATTCATCTATGAGGAACAAGTGGCGTTTATGAAAGGCAGAAGCATACATGAAAACATCTGTTTACGTCTGAGTTAATCAATGACTTAGATGAAAAACGAGATAAAGGAAATGTGGGATTGAAGCTTGATATTGCCCAAGCTTTTGATACTATCAGCTGGGAATTCATTATGGAGGTTTTTAAAAGGTATGGCTTCTCTAATATATGGTGTGACTGGTTGATGAAAATATTACAGTTTGCCAGAATATCAGTAATGGTCGATGACGAACCTGTTGGCTTCTTTGGAATCAATCGTGGGTTGAGACAGGGTGACCCATTGTCACCCTTAATCTTTGTTCTCGTAGAAGATGTCTTGTCCAGGAATATTACTAAGTTGTTTGAGAAGAGAAGAATGGAGTATATGGTGACAAGACGTGAAGTGTCACCTACACACCTTCTTTTTGCAGACGACATCTTAGTCTTCTGCAAAGGGAGAATGAGCACACTAAGGAGCTTGTTTGAATTATTAGAGAGGTATGGAAAGTTCTCTGGGCAGTGTATCAACAAAACCAAAAGCAAACTATACTTTGGTGGTGCTGATTCAAGAAGAAGAGACAAAATATCTACCAGGCTTGGTATCGAAGTAGCAACATTCCCTGACAAGTACTTAGGAGTACATCTGTAACCTGGTGTTGTACGAGAAATACATGTGAAGGAGGTTGTAGACAATATATTAGATCGGTTAAGCGTTTGGAAAGGAAAATTGTTATCCTTTGAAGATAGGGTGATACTAGTGAGACATGTAATATCAAGATATTCTATTCATTCACTGGCGGTCTATCGATGGCCTAAAGGGTGTATGGATAGATGTGAGAAGGCTATAAAGAACTTTCTTTGGACTGGCGACTTGGATAAAAGAAAGACGTTTGTTATTGCGTTCGATAAAGTGTGTAGTCCTTTATCCCATGGCGGCTTAGGCATCACACAACTAGAGGTAATGAACAAAGCGATGTTGATGAAGCTTTGGTGGAACATTATGACGTCAACTAAAAAATGGGCTAGATTTATGAGAGAAAAGCTGCTAAGGATGAATGGAGATCTGATTCTGTATAAGATGACATCTTCTATAAGAGGGGGAATGAGGTGGATATACAAGGAGGTTGAGAAGCACACTCGTGTGATAATTGGCAATGGACAGGACACATCGTTGTTCTACGACAGATGGCTATGAACCTAAAACTTTGGCAGAGATAATGGGTTTACCAGATGAAGCAAGAGAGACACACATTGGCAGGGTTAGCGCAATCATAACTGCTGCTGGTGAATGGTCTTTCAGAGACAACCACAGAACTGCAATCACATAAGCTGGAATTAACTTGGCTATACTTGAGAAGCCAGTGCTTGAAGAGAAGGATAGGAAAGTTTGGACCCTTGAGAGAGATGGTAAATTTACTACCAAATCAGCCAGGATATACATACGAGAACAAATGGGTGTTTACCCTGATATCATGCCTGAAGCTCAACTTGTTTGGAGAAGATGTATTCACCCGTCGACATCAGCAAACTACTGGAAGTTAATGCACGAGAGTTGCTGTGCAACTGATGACAGAGTTGCGTGGTTGAGACAATCTGTCTATATGTCAATCTGTCTAAACTGCAACCGAGACAAAGAATCCTTAAAACACTTGCTATGGGATTGCGAGTTTGCTCAACGAGCTTATGACTGGTTGGAATCAATCTTCCAGATTGTTCCTGATCGTGAGCTGCTAATCTGCTGGGAAAACTCAGCTGGTAAAAGTATGATGATTCGTGAGCTTTGGTTGATGGCTATGATAACAGTCCGAGTACAATTATGGAGGAAACGAAATGCTATGAAGATAGATAACAGAAAAATCCACTGGATTCAGTTCAAAGCTAGGATGTGCAGTATCATGTCAAACAATTCCATCCGTTTGAAGAGTGAGTTGTATAACAGGATGGAGGACAAAAGAGTTGCTGACTTTTTCGGAGTAAAACACAAGTTGTACAAACAGGCTATACCGGTGGAGTGTACGTTCAGTCCACCTGCAGCAGATGAGCTTTTATTATGCTGTGATGGTGCTACGACAGACAATCCAGGTCCTTCAGGTGCTGGAGCTGTAGCCAGAGATCACAGGTCATCAGTCCTTGGGGCTTTGAGTGTAGGTCTTGGGGTCAAAACCAACTACATGGCTGAGGTATATGCAGTTATTTATGGGATGGAGTGGGCAAAACAGTGGCCTTTTTCGAGGGTGAGAATTAGATCAGACTCAGCGGGAGTTATGTGTGCTTATACTAATGGTTCAGTGCCATGGTTTCTACATAGAAGATGGCAAGAATTGAAGAAACATTATACATAAATGAACTTTGAGCATGTCTACAGGGAAGTGAACTTTGGGGCAGATACAATGGCTAAAAGAGCAAAAGGGTTAAGAACAGGAGAGATTGAGGCCTAAACTGGTAGACTTGTTTTTTTGGTTAATATAGAGTGGCCTGGCCACTTCTATTATAGATTTTAATGATCTTGTTTTTTAATTTCTGTAAGGCTTAGGCCATTTCGATATCTGGCGGCCCACTAGGCATGTCTAGTGGGCCGTGCTAGCACTTTGTTATTTTTTGCTTTTTTGCTCTAATAAAATATGGGACCCCTTTACAAAAAAAAAGAGTATTTTAGACCACTAGTTTCACCCCCAAACACTTTGATGCACTCTTCACTACACGACAAACTATTTATTGACGACAAAAAATAATTTTTCACGGAAAAAAATATGTCGTGACGGGAAAAAATAGTTTCTCATGGCAAATTGTTTGTCTCGTGAGAAAGAAAAAAAGAATTTTTGATTATAAAAATTCTTCCAAAATGTAAGGATATTGTTGGTAGTTTTGTGGAAAAATATGGAAACCTTCATCTATTGTGGAACAAACTCTATAACCCTCAACAAAATTGGAACAAAGGAGTATTAAAATTCAAAAACACTTTCCATACGGCATAGAATGTCGTGTAGTGTAGAATATAGACCTTTCCACAGCGGAAAGTCTCCTTCATATGAGTAGTCTTTCCTTCAAAATGAAGTAGTTAGTCTCATATGGAGACTGCCCTTTTGCCCTTTCTCTAAAGGTTAGTGTCCAAGTTGAATAAGTATAAAACAATTTATTATGGGGAGGTGATAGAGACAAAGAAAGTCTGCATAAGTAGTTGGGGAATA
>JAJJMA010166697.1:0-13296 GCA_023529015.1 Papaver nudicaule | reverse complement strand
AACATCTGAAAAGTATCACCTTGAGCTCACTTTCATTAGATTCATGGATCTGGTCACAGAAGATATCTCTAAAATCACAGAAAAAATGAAACATGCTTCAATTGACATCCATGAAGATAAACCATGTGTGGAGATTGATCCATCTTTCCTGAAAGAAAAAGAAGTCAAGGATTGGTCATTATCTTTTTTGGGGAAAGTAGTCTCAAACAAAAGAGCCCTGATAATGGATCTAACAAACTGCATCAAAAGAATATGGGATCTCACTAAGGGTTTCAACATCTCAAAAAACAACAGAGGTATTAATTTCTTTATCATCAAAGTTAAAGACAAGAATTTCTTTAACAACATTAAAGACAAGAATCATCCGTTAGACAAGGGCTCTTGGGAGTTATTTTGTGCGTCTTCCAATACCAAAAGAAGGTCCCTCTGTTATCTCTAATAGGATGTTTGATTTCATCTACATAAAGCTTCATCTTAAGAGAGTCCCTTACACTATGAAAACCTGGAAAGCCATGTATGACATAGGCCTTCCTGCTGGTGAACTGCAAAGCTTCAAGAGACCTTATGGTCAAGAGGATGATGTCAAAAATGTGGATGGTATAATTCTGATGAACTTGAAAAAAAGAATGCCTACTGGTATGTGGGCAAAAGTGGGGGGAGTAAAAACTAGAATTATACTCTCATGCAATCTATCCAGATCTGTGTCCTAAATGTAGGATACAAGATCATCCTACCACTTCTTGCATCATTGAAGAACCTCTTCCTAACAAAGGAAAACAAGTCTTGAATCAAACACCTGAAAAGGAATGTGCTGAAAAGTCTTCCCATCAGGACTCTGATTTTACCTCCTCCGACTCTCATCTGGTTACTGTTCAAGTCACTAGAAATGAAGTCCTTTATGCTCTAAAGATTGTGGGATTCTATGGTGGTAATCAGGTTGCTGAGGCTCTGAAAGAAGTGAGTAATAAACCCTCTGATCCTGATTCTTCCCCAGCTGAGATAAATGGAGATAGTCTATCAGACCCCTCTATCAACAAAGTGAAACCCTCTCTTGAGTAACTTGGCTTGGCTGAATTGGTTAAGGAAGCTGAAAGCAACTTTGCCTTTGGCATGTCTTCTAAAGCTACTCCTGGAAACTCCTGCAGACCATCTAGAAAGTCTATTAATAAGACTGCCAGAGGTCAGAAGAATGATATTGCCAAGAGCCCTAAATACCCACCAGTACCAAAAAAGAAAGGGGATATGTAGAAGAGGTAGAATATAATTTGCAACAGTCTCAGAAAATCTGTCAGGACAAAGCTGGAACTTCTTCAGGAATCGTCATCAAAGAAAGCCCTGCCTCCACACCAATTCTTACCACTGATGCTCATAGATCTTTTGCTAGCACAAGGAACAGACTTAACATCCTGAGGAGGAACTTGGATAAGGAAATGGAGGATCAGGACCAGGTACATCCCATTCTTCTCCTCCTCAATATGTTTGAATTTGTTCTTAATGGTTATTCTCATCATAAAATATACTAGGAAACAAAACCTAGTAAACTTTTGGAAACCATTCATGCTACTCTTGGTAAACAATATCCGATTATTTCTTATTTCTGGGAATTTTTATGATCTTAAGATGGAATTGCCAGGGTCTAGGAACTCTAGAAACCAGAAATTACCGAAAGATATGCTAAACTCAATTAACCCTGACATCTTCTGCCTTATGGAGACAAGGCAAAAAGACATCAATGTGAAGAGATTCCTAAAAACATATGAATGTTTATAGTTACTGGATTGTTCCTCCCATTGGGACTGCTGGGGGCATGGTCTTAGGATGGAAAGACAGTATTGACCTTACCCAGATAAATGCTACTTATGTAGATAAAGTCAAGAACAAGTCCAGCATCCTCACCTTCTTCTATGGGGTGTCTCATAGGGGAAAAAAATTGGAATCCTGGAACATGTTGAGGCAATTAGCTTCCACCATGGACATGTCATGGACTGTTATGGGTGACCTAAATGTTATCTTGCACCCAAATGAAAAGAAAAGTATGACTCCCTACAATAGAAAGGAAGCCCACATTTTCTTGATATTATTGCTGAGTGCAAGCTAAATGACTTAGGTTTTATCGGGTATCCTTTTACCTGGTACAACCAAAGAGATTCTAATGGTCAAACTGAGGAAAGACTGGATAGAGGTTTAGCCAATGACCTCTGGCTAAACATCTACCCTGATACTACTATCCACCACATAGAGGCAATTGGTTCTTATCATTGTCCCATTCTCCTAAAAACTAATCCTCTCTGGAAGAATGGTGCAATCCCTTTCAAATATTTTGGAAGATGGATTGAACACCCAGATTGCAAATCTCTTATTGCTGAAACTTGGGCACAACCTATTAAAGGCTCCCCAAGCTACTGCATCACTAAGAGACTTCAGAGAGTCAAAAACAAATTGAGGAAATAGAACAAAATCACTTATGTGGAGATAAAAACAAACATATCTAGAATCAGAGATCAGATCCACCATGAAAATACTGCTGCTAACAGATTTCATTCTAGGTTAAATAATCTAAAGATCAACCTCAAATAATGGAGCAAAATTGAGGAAGATTTTTGGAAAACAAAAAGTAGAGAGCAATATGTGAAACTTGGGGATAAAAACACCCATTTCTTCCACAGTATTGCTAAGAAGATATATAGGAGAAACATAGTTGAGTCCCTGAAAAATAAGGATGGTCTGTGGGTCACCACAAAAGATGAGATTGCAGAGTGCCTAACTAAGCATTTCTCTAAATTCTCAACCTCTGTATCTCCTGAAATAGATGTTGCCATCATAAATCTGATCCCAAAAGTTCTCACTGATGAGGACAAATCTCTCCCGGATTCCATCTCAAGTGCCACTGAAATAAAAGACACTCTATTCTCAATGGCTGGCAATAAATCTCATGGTCCTAATGGATTCTACCAAATTTCTTCCAGGATAATTGGGAGACCATTGAGGAGGATCTAGTTAACATGGTTCAGAGCTTTTTCAAAACTGGATTCATGTTAAAGAAAATGAATTCCACTTTTGTCTTTCTAATACCAAAGGTTCAGAACCCAATGGCAGCTGTGGATTTTAGACTCATATCTTTATGTAATACCACTTACAAAATCGTTTCCAAGATCATTGCTAACATGATGAAAAACCTTCTTCCTAGAATTATCTCACCTTAATTACCAATCTGCTTTCATACCAGGGAGACAAATCTCTGATAACATTGCAGTGGCACATGAGACTATTCACAAGATGAGGAGAAAAGAGGGTCTAAAGGGGCTTATGGGTCTAAAAATAGACATGTCCAAGGCTTTTGACAGGGTAGAATGGCCTTTTCTCATGGATATAATGAGACAAATGGGGTTCTCTGAAAATTGGTGTCACTTAGTAAAACAATGTGTCTCTACCACCACTATGGTTATCTTTCTTAATGACTCTCCATGCAATTTTTTCTCCTCCACTAGAGGTTTGAGACAGGGAGATCCTCTCTCTCTCCATACCACTTCATAATATGTATGGAGGCCTTTTCTAGAACCCTCATGAAAGCTGAATTAGGGGGCCTTGTGCATGGAATCAAAATCAATGCCAAAGCCCCATCTGTCAATCACCCGCTCTTTGCAGATTACTGCCTAATTTTCTTTAATGCAAATGATAGGGAAGCCCATAATATCCTTTCCCCGATCAATAGATTCAGTACTTGCTCTGGTCAACTTATCAACTTTGCTAAATCTGGAGTCTTCTTTAGCTACAACATTGACCCTACTCAATTTGATAGTATAAGAAATATCCTCCAAGTCCAAGCAATATCTCTTCATGATAAGTACCTGGGAGCTTCTCTCTTTACTAACAAGTCTAAAGTTAAGACTTTCCACCCAATTGTGGAGAACCTTAGGAATAAACTCAATAATTGGAAAGGTAACAGTCTTAATCCTGCAGCTAGATCAGTCATGATTAAGGCTGTCACATCCACTGTGGGGATTTACCAAATGGGAAGCTTCAAAATTCCCCAGGAAATTATAAAAGATCTAAATGATATTCAGAGGGATTTCTTTTGGGATAAAGACCAAGAAAATCCCACTGGAATGTATCAAAAAGCTTGGGCTGACATATGTAAGCTCAAAGAAGATGGGGATTTGGGTTTGTTTAATCTGAAGCAATTCAACAATGCTATTATTTCAAAAATGGGATGGAGACTGATCAAGCAACTTCAATCTCTTTGTGCCCAAGTTATCAAGGCTAAATATTACCCTGGGATTGATATTATGCATCTGCCTAAAGAACCCAAAGACTCAGACTCTTGGATTTGGAAAGGGATGCTCTCTGGGATTGTTAACATTATCAATATAGCTATCTGGGAGGTGGAAATGGAGCCAGGATCAACATTTGGAAGGACAGGTGGATCCCAGATGTGGAGCCACCCATTCCTAAGCCAAGTAATTGTCCTCAAAACATTGAGACAATTGCTGATCTAATCAACAACAACCATACTTGGAATATACAGCTTTTGGAAAGCTGTTTTGATAACCAAACTGTGGCAAAAATAAACCTTATCAAGTTAGGGGATACCAACAATGATGACCAACTAGTTTGGCCACTTACAAAAAAGGGAGACTTTTCTGTTAAGTCCCTCTACAGGAATCTTGTTAAGGAAACAGAGCTGGCTGGCACTAAAAACCCCCGAATGCCAATCTGGAACCTTAATACTACACCATCCATAAGGTTATTCATGTGGAAATGTGCCATCTCTAGCCGTCCCACTAACTCTAGAGCTAACAAAGTCTTATCCCACATTAACCCTGATTGTAAACTTTGCAATGGGAATGGGGAAAGTCTTTCTCACCTATTTATCCACTGCCCATTCATCAAGGAGATCTGGAAAGGCCTGAACATTGACTACAATATGGTGTGCAACTATAAAACTGACTTCCACTCATGGCTTTATGAGTGGATGATGGGGAAAAATGACAAGGACTCAGAGTACCACTGGAAAGAGTTATTTGCTATAGTTATGTGGCATGTCTGGAAGGCCAGATGTACTTGGATATTCCAAAAAGAATTCACTACTCCTAAATAAGTGATCCATAAGATAACTAAATTCATTAACCAATTCCATACTATATGGAACAAGAATGAACTATATAACGTCTACCATGGGCTATTTTCTAATGAAAACAATACTGAAATTTTTCATAGTACTTCTTGGAAACCACCTAACTTCCTAGCTATGAAAATAAATATAGCTATATGGTTACTTGGCTCTCCAAACAGTATGGCAGGAATAGGTTTAATCCTGACTGATCATGTAGGGTACTGCAGAGGAGCAAGAGGAGCTCCTTCCACCTTCTCAACTCAGAACAACCTTCAACAATTATGAGCGGGTGAAGCCTACAAATGGGGAGCTGAATACAAAGATGGAATTTGAAGGCAATGAGATAGAGATCCTAAAGCTCCTAATTATGAAGAGGGAAAATCATTTGCAAGGAAGATTCAAAAGCATGGAAACAAGAGACAACAATGGCTGTGAATTCTAACCTCCTTTTGAAACCAGCAGATTTACTGTGATTGATAATCTTGCTAATAGAACTGCTTTCAATTTAACTTCTTTTTGTAGTAAATGTAATCTTCAAAGAAAATGGGTTAGTCAATCCCTGGACGCCCTGCTTCAAAACATGAATTCCACATACCTATTTCGCTTTAATCTCAATTTGATTTCAACTAACCCTAGCTATTTTGTTCCTGATCTCTCTATATCTGTAAATGGGGTGGAAAATAGTGGGGCTGATGCAACCGAGTAATCTCTTAATTTATGGTTTTATTGTAAAAAAAAAAAGAGAGGAACCCTTCGGTCTGTACCACTCTAACATTTCTAAGGTACAGAGAGCAAAACTTTAATGAATGAGGATTCTTCATTTTTATAAAAAAAAAAAACAATGTTTACATTTTATTGTTATGCACTTCTCATATGTTTGCTTATTTGGTCATTCAATTTTTTAGGCACCTCAAGTAGGTTGGGATATACTCTAATTGTATCTTTGGAAAATGTAGTATGACTCTATGAGAACAGACAAATGCGCGGTCCATGACAGAACATCTCGCCGGAAGTGGAATAAAAGAAATTCTCACCAATCTCATTACCAAAAGAAGTATTTTGTGACCAATTGCAGCAATGGTAAGAGTAATTTTGTAGATAAAAAAACAAAGAATATATTATTGTTGTTTATGCCGTAATGGAGCCATTGGTTAGCAAAAAAGACCCATAGCATTCCATTAAAGAAAATCTATTTTGGCACAAAATTTTGGATTTCTTACAAAGGGATAGAGTGGGGAACGAAGCCATTGGAGCTGCTGAATTGAATACATAGGGCCGACACAATACATATATAGCCATGAATACATAGAGCTACATTTTCCACCCAGTGGTGGTGGCGGTGGTGGTTTGTGCCACTCTCAGCCAGTTCATACTCATAGACAGCCATATTACATACAAGTAGCCAACTGCTAAAACGAAATTGGAACTATATAGAGAGGCCAACAAGACAGAAATTCAAATAACAAATTTTATTCAATAACCTGAATTTCACATACAAACTGAAAGGATAGTCAAGTTAGAAGACTAGCTAAAATGGATTAACTAAAACAAACATTAAATCTTCAATAAAATCCAGATTCAACATGAGAGATTTGTGTTTCCGTCAAAGAGCCAATGCGAAACCGAGCTCATTCCCTGAGAGGATGCGGGTTTACTGACAGAGAAAAGAATCACCACAAATGGGGAATCAAGCTAAAAAACGCATCTTGGATTTATGAGAGGAAATATCATTACGAGGGTAAGATGTTGATGGCCATGAATTTGGTGTTTTGTTTCCATTGATGGATCATGAAGATGAACATGATAGAGATCTGCTTTGCTGTTGTTGGGTTTCTTGGGGTTAGGGTTTTGGTATTTTCTTTGACTGCACAGATGAATTGAGAAAGAGAAAGGAAGGCAAACTCTTCTTTTTATAAGGCCTTTGAGATCTGGTTAGGGTAAGGTAAATTACCACCGTAGATTTGTTTTTATTATTCGATTTAACAGACAAATGCGCGGTCCATGACAGAACATCTCGCCGGAAGTGGAATAAGAGAAATTCTCACCAATCTCATTACCAAAAGAAGTATTTTGTGACCAATTGCAGCAATGGTAAGAGTAATTTTGTAGATAAAAAAACAAAGAATATATTATTGTTGTTTATGCCGTAATGGAGCCATTGGTTAGCAAACAAGACCCATAGCATTAAAGAAAATCTATTTTGGCACAAAATTTTTCATTTCTTACAAAGGGATAGAGTGGAGAACGAAGCCATTGGAGCTGCTGAATTGAATACATAGGGCCGGCACAATACATATATAGCCATGAATACATAGAGCTAAATTTTCCACCCATTGGTGGTGGTGTGTGCCACTCTCAGCCAGTTCATACTCATAGACAACCATATTACATACAAACTGAAAGGATAGTCAAGTTAGAAGACCAGTTAAGATGGATTAACTAAAACAAACATTAAATCTTCAATAAAATCCAGATTCAACATGAGAGATCTGTGTTTCCGTCGAAGAGCCAATGCGAAACCGAGCTCATTCCCTGAGAGGATGCAGGTTTACTGACAGAGAAAATAATCACCACAGATGGGGAATCAAGCTAAAAAACGCATCTTGGATTTATGAGAAGAAATATCATTATGAGGGTGTTGATGACCATGAATTTGGTGTTTTTATTTCCATTGATGGATCATGAAGATGAACATGGGAGAGATCTGTGTTGCTGCTGTTGTTGTATTTCTTAGGATTAGGTTTGGGTATTTTCTTTGACTGCACACATGGATCATAGAGAAATAGGAAGGCAACTTTTCTTTTTATAGGGCCTTTGAGATCTGCCGTGGTTAGGGTAGGGTTAGATTACCACCGTTGATTCGTTTGTATTTATCGATTTAAAGGCTCATACGAATTCTATGACTGACCATAATATTTGACCAGCGTATGTGTTATACAAACCGAAGGACAGGCAAAACATACCGCTGTCCGTGAAGGTTATGCACAATTATGCCCACATGTTGAAGAGGTGAAATGCATATTGAGACATCTTCCAATTTGGCTTTGCACAATCCTCTAGTCAGTTGTCATCATCCAAATTGCATCTTTATTCGTCGGCAAGAATACCATCATTGGGAACTTCAAAATTGGACTTGTGGATAGAGGTGTAAAACGTGGCGGCACATGGCACATAAAGGCGTGCTTTTACGTGCCATGTGTTGTGCTTTGCCTACAATTTTTTTTATAAAGCCTTTGAGATCTGCCCTGGTTAGGGTGCGTAGGGTTAGATTACCACCGTTGATTCGTTTTTACTTATCGATTTAACGGATTCTATGCCTGACCGTGTATCTGACCGACATATGTGTTTACAAATGAGTGGCAGGCATAAGATACCGTGGGGGCTATGCCCAATTATGCCCATAAGTGAAGAGGTGAAATGCATATTGAGACATCTTCTAATTTGGCTTTGCCTTGTTAGCAGACTTATAAGCAAAAACTGTAAAAGACTAACTAAGCTCCTAAGAATGGGAGTCGGATTGTCAAAAACTATGAAAAAATTGATCAAAATTCTAGCTTCTAATTTCATTTTTCGATTTCACGACGTGTTTAATATTGTTTGTTCTGGAGTTAAACTGGAAAAACGCCACTAATTTATTTGGTTAATTTCTCGAGAAATTAAGTAGCAATTTGGACTTGTAGATACATTTTGAAATTAAATAGTCAAGTTATGATCTAGAGATTGTTTAGATACCAGAAGCAGAAGTGCTTCTGCTTTTGAACTTTTAGAAGTTACTTCTGAGAAGCAAAAAAGTTGATAAATTAGTTTGGCAAATGCTTGGCTTATAAGTAAAAAAGTCAATAAGTAAGTTTGGCAACATAACAAGGCAGAAGTCAAAATGTATAATATATTGTGAACATTATCCTTATTATTTTTCAGTAATAATAATGAATATAAACGAGGGTGGGCAACTGGCTGCTCTTATTGGACAGCTATAATCGGAAACTACTCGGTACATAATTTTCCTTGGAGTGTTTAATTGATCTACCTCTCTCGTAAACGCTAAAGAATCACTATTAGTACAACAAGAAATAAGAATAAATACTAGAGAACGGAACCATTGACTATGTGAAATTTGACAATATCTTAACAATGATTATGTATCGTTAGATGGGGCCAAAAGACGGTTTGGATTACTTAGATTGTATCAGCTTTATTTCGCAACTTCGGGTGACCCACTACCTCATAATCTCCCTTCCGTCCAGGGACGGACCCAGGTGGGTGCACCCGACACCACCAGAATTTAGTGAAAATAGGTTTGTAGAATAGTAAATATATAGATGTATGGGTGCAAACTATAAGGTAAAAATTGTAAATATAGTTTAAAATCCTTATAAATATTGAAATTTTGTGATGACAAAATACAAAATATCATAGAATTAAGATTTAGTTAAAAGATTTCATCATTTGTGCGGCGTCTTTAGCAGCAAAATACTCTAGAAATTTTGAGCAGCCGGAGACCGCCATTTAAGACGGTAATATAATCATCGACTTTGACTAGTTTGACCCCCATAATATTTCTGTTATGGGTCAGCCCCGGCTTCCATCTTCTCTTTTCTGTTTGTTGTCACCGAATTTTGGATTACCATTCTCATCAAATTGCTTTGCTGATTTTATTCAAAGATGAATGAAAGGATTAATAATAAACTACTATTATGGTCATCAAATTCTTCAATCACTTAATTAGTGGTGGGTTTCTTCACAAAAGATTCAGGGTCTTAAGATAGCCCGAAAGGCTACACAGTTTGTTCACTTGATGTACGCAGATGATTTATTATTATCCTTTGTGGCAGATACGAATACCTGTACTGCGCTTTCCACTCTTTTAGCGTCGTATTCGGCTTCTGCAGGACAACACATCAACCGGGCAAAATCTACCATAGTTCATCATCCAAAACTTCAATCGGATCAGATTGACGAGCTTCAGGGGTTCTTTCACATTGCTACCACACATATCATTCCGGTATATCTGGGAGTTCAGTTACCTAATGGGATATCCTCGTCAACAAATTACTCTGACCTCATCAACAGATATGAAAGAAAGACAAAGGGATGGATATCCAAATGCCTCAACCCAGCTGGCAGATTAACACTCATCAATTCCTCTCTCACTCCTACAGCAAATCATATTATGCAGACCCAGCTTCTTCCGGATAAGGTACATCGGAAAATTGACCAAATTACTCGGAATTTCTTCTGGGGACATGATAGAACTTGCAGGAAATTACATACTCTTAACTGGCAAAAGATTACACGACCGAGGAGTCAGGGAGGTCTTAGTATTCGTAAGTCTCAAGAACACAACAAGGCGTTGTTACTCAAACGAGTGTGGCAGCTACATCAACATGTCCGCACTCTTTGGGGTAACTTATGCCATTCCAGGTATCTGAGAGATAAATCTTCTCTTCCTGCATTGCCCAAACCACCCTCTACGGCAAGCCCGTTGCGGAAGAGGTTGGTTAACATTTCTTCTTTTTTGATAGAACATTCATTCCATATTATTGCAAATGGAGAAACTACTGCAGTCACGGATAAATGGATTCCGTTACAATCAGCATCAGAGGCCAGGAATAACTCCTTACTTCCTGGCATCTCTGTTGCCACTTTGATCCAACAAGAGACGAAGACCTGGGATCAACAGTTGATCTTTCAACTCTTCCCTCAAGATACGGTACAACGAATACTTGCGATTCACCTCCCCCAGCAAATTCAAGAAGACAAGATAATTTGGCCTTTTACTTCTTCAGGCCAATATTCGGTCAAAACAGGATACCAGACTTTGACTGATCCCAACACCGAATCTGCCCCAACTACTGCTTCCCCATCGACAGAATTTTCAAGACGCATCTGGAAATTCTCATGTCCGTATAAAATCAGGCTTTTCTTGTGGAAAGCTATCAATGAGGCCATTCCAACTTTCGATGTCCTCAATGCCCGTAACATCGTGGATTCAGGAATATGTACGACCTGCTACGACTTCAGGGAAACTACTAACCATTTATTGTTTAAATGTAGCTTTGCAGCTGAAGTTTGGCATCTTACATGGGATTTTCTGCTACAATCAATGCTTCCGGCGACGACCTCACTCCAGGCTCCTACCACTCTTAATGAGTTGTCCTGTATTCACCTCCAAGAACCACAGCAGAATTTATTGTTTTTTACGGTGTGGCATCTCTGGTTGGGTCGCAATGATCGTCTCTACAAACGTGTCACACTTCCCCCCACTCAGGTATTTCAGGTCATACTGGTTCTGTGGAAGGAATTTGAATGGACAAGAATGCATGTCACCCCCTTTCTACCAGACATTGTCCCTCCACAACTCAACATCAATCATCGGTCAACTATCACAATCCAGGTTGCCTGGCAACCACCGAGACAAGTTTGGTCAAGATTAATATGGATGGGGCATCCAAAGGCAATCCAGGCCCTGCTGGAATTGGTGTAATTGCTAGAAATGCTGATGGGAACACTCTCCAAGCAATGGCGGTCACCCTAGGGATCACCACCGCTCTCACAGCTGAATCCTGGGGTCTACTTACGGCAGCAAGAATGATTTCCCGTCAAGGTTGGCAGAAGGTTTGGCTTGAGGCTGATTCCAATCGATGTTACAAATTCTACAAAATGGATTCTCGGAAGCCCCTTGGCATTTGCAAGGGCTACTCTCTGAGGCGACACAAATCCTACACAGTGTGACTTCTCTTCGAATCACGCATGCTTATAGAGAGGCAAACCGCGCCGCTGATGAGTTGGCCAATGAAGCAGTTCGTAGACAGACCCGACATCCAACGGTTCCATCAACAGTTATCTGGGAAGCTTTCACCCCACCGTGCTTACATCAAATCTTATTTAATGATAAAATGGGTGTAACTACACCAAGAGTTGTACCTTCCTGTCAGGCGAACTAATGTATTTGACTTTTTTCCTTCAAAAAAAAAAATATTAGTGGTGGGTTTCTTTAATTGTTATTTTAATTGACAATGACGGTCATTTGAATCACCAAATCATAAAGCTCAAAATAAATGAATCGAGAATTTAGTTTAAATCTATTTCTTTATGAAATGCCCATCTAAATTTGGTTAAGTCAAGATGATCTAAACTATCGTTTTGGCCCATCTAACTATTCAAAATTTGTTAGATATTGTAAACTTTCACATAGTCAATGGATCCGTGCAACTCAAATGTATGTACACCATTTTTGGCTTTTTTGCTATCATTTGTTTTCTTCAAAGAGGCCTCTTTTTTCCAATGCAAGTCGGAGAGAAACGATAAAAAATTATAGTTATCCATTCTGAAGAGGGGTTGTTACAATTTCGGTGAACTTCATTTGGAATTTTTGGTCAATGTAGGCCAAATAACATGAGATCTTCCAAGTGTATAGGTATCAATATCTCATCTTACTATAATAAAAAGAAGGGACTTTTTCACCGGTTGACAGTGAAAAGACTACGTTACCCTTCCTTTTTTCTTTTCATTTCTTTTTTCTTTAGATCTTTTCGTAATTTTTCTATACAAGAGGGGCAAATGCCTACTTTCTCCTACCATTTCAAACACAAAATAAAATCCAAGAATCAATACTCCAATAGTATGTTTAAGAACAAACCAAAGTTCGTGCCAATATGGCATGGGTTACGTACTAGTTTAGATGAAGAAAACAAAGAATTGTATATTATTGTTGTTTATGCCGTAATGGAGGTTGGCAAAAAAGACCCCGCAACATTGCATTTAAATTAAAAATCTATTTTTTGGCACAAATTCTGCATTTCTTACGCCGACATTTCCGGTGACTGCAGCGGTGCATTTTAAATAAGATATTTTGCATTTCTTTCAGCTTATAATTTGGGCTTATACGCGTTTGCTTATGTCATTCATGAAAACCAAAGCTTCAAGATAACTAGATGATAAAAAGTCAACCATCAAGCAGGTGGATATAATTATCTTGTCTTTACACACAAAACCTTTGATTCAATCGAAAAATGGGGGATGATAATGATGCTAAGGTATTTCGAGTTTTCTGCATTGCAACAGCTGATACAAAGTCAGAAGAACTTCTGTTCCTATCTAATTCCGTTCAGTCTAACCTTGACATATTCTGCAACAACAACCCAAGTCAATCATCTAAAGTGCGTTCATTTCTTTCTTTTTTT
>JAJJMA010166667.1:5319-17377 GCA_023529015.1 Papaver nudicaule | reverse complement strand
AAATTACTCCTGTGACCTCCTCGCCAAAAACCACCATCAACACCTGTTTATCTCAGTTCTTCAAGTAGTACACTGTTACTATCTACCAGTCAGTCCTTTAAATGTAGTACACTACTACTATCTACCAGTCAGTCCTTTAAATGTAGTAGAGTATCCCATGATCTATAGGCACTCATTGGGATCATAGTTCTCAAATTTGGTGAGATACATCGTGCCCTTGCAGGTGCAGTATAGATGGTTTGTAAACATTCTAGTGACATTTGGTACAACTAAATTTCTTCACTGGCCATACTTGTCGGTATCTTTAAGGATGTAAATGTTGAATTTCTTGGTAGAAGCTGTGTTTTAGCTCCTTGTGAGTTATGGGTTTCACTTTTTCCCTAAATATAAAATCTGTATCAATGTAATACAGGTGATAAGAGTGAGGAGATTTCTCACAAAGAAAGGTCAGAACAAAAAGCAGTCACATTGTAAAGTTGCATCAATCTCACATGGATTTTACAATTTTGAGGATCAAGGATCGTTGATGTACGGGCCAGATGAGTCCGGATCAGATATGATTGTAGTACAAAGAGAGCAGACACAAGATTCAGAAGTATGTTTGTTTGGTATATCTGATGCACAAATGGGAGATGGATTAACCAAGTATTTGAGATCTCACCTGTTTATTAGAGTATATTAGAGTCAATCAAGTTTAGTAATGAGTCAGCTCTTATCTGACTTAGTCTGTCTGAGTCTATCTAAGTCAGACTGTAATGATTAACTATAAAGGGTCTGTCCTAAGTCATTACTCTGTAACGTTTACTTTACTTTCTCTATCAATATCAAAGAACATCTTTCTCAAAATTTCACATGGTATCACTTAGGTGATGATCCAAACCTAAAATTCCTCTTCATTCATTCCAATTCGAAGCTTTAATAACA
Source organism: Papaver nudicaule (assembly GCA_023529015.1). Classification (NCBI taxonomy): domain Eukaryota; kingdom Viridiplantae; phylum Streptophyta; class Magnoliopsida; order Ranunculales; family Papaveraceae; genus Papaver; species Papaver nudicaule. Next base: position 16,453 of record JAJJMA010166667.1, on the reverse strand, counting down.
GGTTTACATAAATTTAGCTAAGAATTCATCAACATCTTTGTTGATTTCTTTGGGTATAACAGGTTTACATAAATTTCCCCCAAATTCAATTCAGGAACAATTCATGTTCTTGGTTCTTGTTAATGGTTGCAACTAGAAACAGGAATTATAACATCATCGTCAACAACAGTTCCACCAACAATTCAGACGAAATTCATAATAACAGTTCAAGAAATAATATTCAAGATCTGAGAGAGGAATATCAAGAAATGTCTACTTCCGCTGTGAACTCTGGTAATTTCAATCTGCCTATTACAAATATAACTAATTTCGTTTCTGTGAAGTTAGATTCAAGCAATTATTTGTTGTGGAAAAACCAGATTAGGTTGATTTTAACTTCGACAGACTTGTTTGGGTATGTTAATGGTGATATCTTAGAACCACCTAAAACTGTAGAAATTAATGGTGTTGTTAGTCGAAATCAAGAATGGGTATCTTGGAATAAGTCAGATACCTTTGTTTGTAGTTGCCTACAATCTACCTTTACACCAACAATAGTTGCTGATGTTCTTGGCTTAGAAACTGCAAGGGAAATATGGCTGTCTCTTGAAACAAGCTTCAGAACTCAATTTTTAGCAAGAAAGAGTCTTCTTAGAAGTCCAGTTGAGTAACATGCAAAAGGGAAACCTGTCCATCACTGAATATCTACAGAAAATTAAGAGCATTTCAGATTCTTTGGCTGCAATTGGTTTAAAAGTTGATGATAATGATTTAATGATGCATATTACTGATGGTCTTGGAGATGAGTATGAAAGCTTTGTCACTTCTTGTGAAAATAGAGACATACCATACACTTTTGCTGAGATGAAAGCAAGGTTGTTAGCTCATGAACAAAAATTAGCAAAGAAGAATCAGTTAAAGAACAATGTGTTTGATACACAGAACACTGCTATGTATGGTAGAAATGGACAGCATAATAACAGAAATAGCAATGGATCAAGTAGTTACAATGGTAACAAGAATGGGAACAAAAATGGTGGTAATACTTCATATCAGGAAGGTACAACTACTGGTGGTGGAAATGGTGGTAATACTTCATATCAGCAGGGTACAACTACTGGTGGTGGAAAAAGGGTTGATTTTTCAAAAGTTGAGTGCCAAATCTGCAGGAAAATAGGTCATTTTGCTACAAGATGTAACTTCAGATACTATCCTCCTCCTGTTAGCAGTCTCAATGTACAAGCTAATGTGGCAAAAACAACTACTGAGGACCATAGTTCTGAGCCACAAGTGAGTGAAGGACATCATTCTTTTTCGAGTTATAACAGTGGTGGAGCATCAACTTCTGCAACAACATACTGGCTTTCTGATTCAGGAGCAACTGCTCATATGTCAGGAGATTCTTCTATTCTTCAGAATACTTCTAGCTATAAAGGAAAGGAATCAGTGAAAAATGGCAATGGTGAGTCTCTTCCAATCTCACTTATAGGCAATACTAAACTTATCACTGAGCATGCAACCTTTAACTTAGATGACATATTAGTGGTGCCTGAGATGAAAACGAATTTGCTGTTAGTAACTAAGTTTGTCATTGATAATAGTTGTTACTTCAGATTTGATCCATATGGCTATGAGATTAGAGATTTAATGACTGATCAATTATTAGCCAAAGGAAAAATGGTTAATAATTTGTATCCTATTTCATCACATCAACTACAGTGTGCTTTTGTCTCTTTAGTAGCTTCACCTGACTTGTGGCATTGTAGATAAGGTCATCCTTCATCAAAAATAATACAACAACTTCATTCTCAGAAAAACATAGTCATTAGTTCTAAAAAACAAACTAGTATTTGTCATCCATGTCAGCTTTCAAAGAGTAAAAGGTTGCCATTTCAGCTTTCCTCTTCTCATTCTACATCTCCTTTATCCCTCATTCATTGTGATGTATGGGGTCCTTCACCTGTTATTTCCTTAGCAGGTCATAGGTATTACATTCTGTTTATAGATGATCATAGCAGATATCATTGGATTTATCCAATGCAAGTCAAAACTGATGCCCTCAATTGTTTTCTGCATTTCAAATCTATTACTGAAAATCAGTTCAAAACTAAAATCATTTCTTTTCAAACTGATGGTGCAACTGAATTAGTCAAAGGTCTGTTCAAGGCTTTTTTGGATACTAGTGGCATTCAGGTTAGAATTTCTTGTCCTGATACTCAACAACAAAATGGGAGGGCTGAAAGAAAACATAGGCACATTACAGAGATGGGTAATACCTTAGCATTTAACTCTTCTTGTCCAAAAGAATATTGGTTTGATGCTTTTTCTACTGCTACTTATCTTATTAACAGAACTCCAACACCTTTACTCAATAACAAAAGTCCATATGAAATTTTACTTCATCAAGTTCCAGATTACTCACTCCTTAGAGTTTTTGGTTCTGTTTATTATCCATTTCTTGGTTCATTTAGGACTGATAAGTTATCTCCAAAGTCTGTAAAATGTGTCTTTCTTGGTTATAGCACTCTTCATAAAGGATACAAGTGTTATAATCCTCAAACTAGAAAACTACATATTTCCAGACATGTAGTATTTTCTGAAAATGAGTTTTATTTTTCTGATTCATCAAATTCTCTTTCTGAGATATCTGAAACTCTTCTTGAATCATCTGAGAGTCTTTTTTATTGATGAAACTCCTTCTGCTAGTGAACCTATACCTACAACTACAATTGTCACAAGGTCAAAATCAGGTGTAAGCAAAGCTAAATCATTTCCAGATCATATAGCACATTGTACTGTCAGATATCCAATTTCAACTGCTTATGTGAGTCTTTTAGATGCACCAAGAGAGCCTAAGTCATGGAGAGAAGCATTAGAAGATCCTGATTGGAAACAATCAATGAAAGATGAATGTGATGCTTTTGAAAGAAATGACACATGGGACTATGTCCTACCTGAACCATACATGAATATATTAGGAAACAAATGGGTATTTAGAATAAAGCTTAAGGCTGATGGTAGTGAAGATAGAAAGAAATCTAGACTTGTTGCACTAGGATACAATCAAAGAAGTGGTGAAGATTTTGGTGAAACTTATAGTCCAGTTGTAAAGTCACCTACAGTCAAAGTTGTATTAACTTTAGTTGTACATAACAATTGGATGATTAAGCAATTAGATGTATCAAATGCATTTCTTCATGGATTTCTTGAAGAAGATGTCTACATGGAACAGCCTAAAGGTTTTATACATCCAGATTTTCCTAATCATGTCTGTAAATTAAAGAAAAGCTTGTATGGTTTGAAACAAGCTTCAAGAGCTTGGTTTCACAGATTCAGCTCATTTCTCATAAAGTGTGGGTTTCAGAGATCAGCATGTGATTATTCTATGTTTGTGTATTTCTCTGGGTCTGATATGTTGGTCTTGCTTCTTTATGTTGATGATATAATACTTACTGGGAGTTCAGATATTCTGATTAATGATTTGATTAAGGCATTGAGCAGTGAATTTGCTATGAAGGTTTTAGGTGATCTTCATTTCTTCTTAGGCATAGAAGCTGTAAGAACTGATGATGGTATTACTTTAACACAAAATAAATACACCCTGGAACTTTTACAGAAAGCCGAAATGTTAGAGTGTAAACCTTGCAGTACACCAGTTGTGAAGAACAAAAGAGTTTCCATTCATGAAGGAACTTTACTTACTAATCCTACAGAGTATAGAACAATAGTGGGTGGTTTACAATATCTCACAATGACTAGACCAGATATTTCTTTGGTGTCACATATGTGAGTCAGTTCATGCATGCACCTACTGATGTTCATCTCTTGTTAGTTAAAAGGATTTTGAGATATTTAAAAGGCAGTATTGGTCTTGGTATTACAATGAAGAAGGGTGACATTAACAACAGCAGGGCTTACACTGATTCAGATTGGGCTGGATGCCCTGACACAAGAAGATCTACTTCTGGGTATGCAGTGTTTATGGGAAATTCTTTAGTTACTTGGTCAAGCAAGAAACAGCCTTCAGTATCTACAGGCAGTGCTGAGGCAGAATATAAATGTTTGTCTGTAACATCTTCTGAACTAGAGTGGTTTATGAAGCTTTTTAAGGAATTGAAAATTACTTTACATTTACCAATGCAGATTTACTGTGATAACACTAGTGCCATAAGTATGGCTAACAATCCAGTATTTCATTCCAGGACAAAACACATAGGAGTACAGTATCATGTGGTCAGAGAACTGGTTGAGCAAGGTGTAGTTCAAGTTCTTCATGTCAGGTCAGAAGAACAGATTGCTGATCTCTTCACCAAAGGATCATGCTGGCCAACTTACTCTTACTTGTTATCTTTACTTCTGGGAATTCCAAATACTTCTTTTACTGGTGCTGATGATGAAGACAATGAAGCTGATGCTGTGACTTAGCCTTCCTTTTATATCTGTTTCCTTATGATGTTTGTATTCTGTACTCTGTTTTCTGAACTCTGTGTTGTACTCTGTTTTTCTTTTGTTCTCAAATGGTCTGAGGTGCCCTCATCCATTTGCGGGGGGATATTAGAGTATATTAGAGTGAGTCAGAGTTTAGTAATGAGTCAGCTCTTATCTGACTTAGTCTGTCTGAGTCTATCTAAGTCAGACTGTAATGATTAGCTATAAAGGGTCTGTCCTAAGTCATTACTCTGTAACGTTTACTTTACTTTCTCTATCAATATCAAAGAACGTCTTTCTCAAAATTTCACACTGTTCGACAAAAAGCTAACCAAGGTATGTATGTACCTTTTGAGTTGTGACTTCTATTAAACTAGGACTCACCAACCAAACGATAAGCGAGTTTCCATATTACAAACTCTATGAATGAAATATAGCACTTAAAGAGTTTTAGTTTTTGACATCAGAAATGAAAAATGTCATTTATTTCCCATTTTGCATTTGTAATACAAGAACCATCAAAATCCTTACTCTAGATCCTCGTGACTAAGCTTTGAGCATCACTTTCCAATATCGTTCATGCTGACTTTCGCTCCACAACTTTTGCAGAAAGATATACTTAAGCACCACAAGTGCAAAAACATGATTACTTTTTTAACTGGTTCCTTTTTTTTTTCTTTTTATAAGAAAGCCTTAAGTTAACAATTAGAAACGATTACATGATGTTCTTCTCTGTGACAGAGATTTAATTTAGCTTCATTTGTGATTACATCAACAAGAAAGCTAGGTGGAGGGTGAGCGATAACAATGGGTGTATTTGCATTGAGTTTGTGAACCAATGCAATTGCCGCCTTGTTTGCCTCCTTAGCTACTTGACTGAAAGTAAATGTCTTTTGGTGCATTAGCGATTACAAAATATTTTGACCAGTATTCCTCCTGAGAGATTTTGCCTGCCACTGCATGCTGAAGCCTGAGTCTGTTACTGTCCCATAAACTGCCTTGATATTGCCTTATATTTCTATCTGGACTGAAACAGCCTGCATTTCTGCTCCCCATCGGATCGCAGCACTCACAGCCAATACCTCTCTTTCCTCTACTTTATACCTTTAAGCCCTGAGCTCTGACTTCCCTTCACGTACCAAGATCATTTCTTAAGATTAATGCAAATCAAAGCATATAAGTCTCTGCATTCCAGGTCACAGCCAAGTTAATTTCTTTTGGTCTACATCTGGACATTTCCAATAGAATATAACCAACAACACTTTTTAAATTATCTTCTAATAGTCTGTTTTCTCTAGTGTTTGAGCAACAACGGTTTTGGATTAAACCTTACATAACTTATGAAACTTGGCTCGGATGTAGTATCAAATATCTATGTTGTGTGAGGCGCGAGGCGAGGCGAGTCGCCAAACCAAGCGCCTCACGCATCGCGACTAAGGCATCGCATTGCACCAGATTTTTTTGTAGTGAAAAAAAAAAAACAGAGCAACACCATTAATGGCTGAAGAGTAAGCTTGAATTGAGAAAGAAATTGTGTAAAATCCTGGTCATAATCTTTACATTAATTAGTCCTTAATCACACAAATATGGAAAGAAAAATTTTAACCTTCTTAGTTCTCAATCATCAGATATGGAAAGAAAATATTATTCTCATTAACCTTCTTAATTCTCAATCATCATATATGGAAATAAATTATTCTTCTTATTAACCTTTTTAGTTGTCAGTCAATCAATCATCAGATATGAAAAGAGATTATTATTCTCAAGTCAGAAGTTAATGTTTCTTTCTATAATTTGATCGATCACGCGGTATTTGATTTTTTTTTCTCCATATTTTGTATCTATTACGATAATCATCATCACCTCACCATGTCTTGATCAAAATCCTCTGTCCAATCAAGAACCGTAAGACTTTGAGTTCCTTGGTTCTTATGTTCAACAGTCCAATGACCATGATACCTTATTCTTCGTGTTCTTCACAATCAGTTTTGATTAGGAAAAAACCCTTCGACAAATCTGAACCTTGTTAGAGTCGAAACCCCATTGTTGTTGTAGCTCGTTCTTCACGTTCAGAAAACTTAACCCCATTTCTTCTTCAAACCAACCCCTGAATTAGGATTGTTTGATGTTGTTTGATCTTCCCCAGCCATCCTAGACCATCGTGGATGATCAAAACAGCAAGAGAAAACCTAGGTTTGTTGTAAGTTTGTATTGGTCGACTCAGGCGCATTATCTGGCGACTCAAACTAATGCGATGCGCCAAAGGCGCCCGAGTCGCTCGACTAAGGCTCCAACGCATTTGGCTGAGTCGCCAGGGTGATGCAATGCGCCAAGCCAGCACCTCGGCGCCTTAGGCAACGCCTCGAGCGCTTTTCACAACATAGTCAAATATATCGAAGAAGCAAAGAGATGATCAAGAAGGCATATCTTTCAAGCAAAGCAAAACTATTGCTGCTTGAAGGATCAGCAGCAGCAGCTTCGCAACAAGGGAGTGACAGCTATCATGGTAAGACTGTCGAGAAATCGAGCATACGTTGATCTCGAACCGGCATGTTTCTAGTTGTGAAACATCCTATTTTAGATAACTTAGCTCGAACCCATAGCTTACATCTTTAGATTAGTATGATTGATAATAATACTAGCACGAATATAACGGATACGATAATAGACAATCAACACAAGACACAAAAATTACGTGGTTCTCCTACCCTTTGTAAGTTACATCAACGGCCAAAACCACCCCGAAAATCTTTCATTATCATAACAAGTTATTACATCGACATACTTCATATATCAACTAGTTATATAACCCACTAGCGATAAACGACTTAGAAACAACAAGACATTACGGAGATTTACCTCTTCCGTTGTTCTTCTTCTTCCATAGATCTTCATCACCATGGTTGCTTCGATTTTAGATAAGAACCATGAAGAACATCATAAACTTCTAGTTTCTCCAACTTGATGAACCCTAGAAGCCCTAGATTTCTCTCATACCCAATCTCTCTACAAGTCTCACTTCTCACATAGATTTTACCCCATCACCCACCATCGTAGGACACAATGGTTGTGATCCTCTCAACCCTTTGAGGAAGGGTTGATCGTTTGTCTAACTTCACCATATAAGACCCTCTTATATAGGAGTCACATCTTGCTCCCCAATCTTAGAAAACTCCTAAACATAGACTCTTAACTTAATTAGGAAACCCTAAACTTGGAAAACAGTCATACAAACCGTCATACAAGTTTCCTTATCCAAGTAAACCTTGTAATCCTTTTATTCCCGAAACTGTCCTTCAACCACGCTTCTTGACAGCATAGACCACGTTTTTTTTTTTTTTTGTTAAATCCCAAAATTGAATTAATGAAAAAACATAAGGTACATAAAAGAATTACATAAACTAAAATCACATAAAAACATAAAAAATAAATCTAACGATATTCATATCCTCTTCCCCTTCCTCTTATATTTCTCCAATATTCCCTTCCCCTAGGAGATCTTCCCCTACTAGCCTTATGCCCAAGCCTTGACCCCTCCGTGTTAACCTGAAATTGATTTTCCTCATAAATTGGTTGTCTGCTTTGATCTCCAAACTCGGTTTGGTTCTTAGTTTGGTCATGTTCCATATTAGGTTTTGCAACTCTTCTAGCTTGAAATTTTGACACTTGATGCTCACGAACGCCTCCTTTTTCTAATTCTATTTGCTCCTCTTCGGCCCTGTCTGCCCAGCTTTGCTTTTTTAATATAAAATCCTTACCAGACAATGACTTGCCTGCCACTGTCCCATCCTTTTCAGCATCATAACTCCGTAGATTTCCCTCAATTACTTCACGTGAACCCCCCTCCATAACCACACCTGACTGCGTCAGAATTGGGTCCTTTTCAGGAAGACTGGGTTTATCAACTGACCCATCCATAGACTTCCCAGATACGTTAGAGTTGCCAGACGCGTCATGTTCATCAGAAACGGTCACAGTGTCAGTATTTCCTGACGCAGCTCCTTTTGCTCCAACTGAATATGTCTCTCCTTTTACAGTGTCAGTATAGACCACGCTCCTGCGTACAGAACTGTGACCTAAAGTCCATCTTCAACATTGTTGTTTTGCTTACGGAACAAAACCCCAACAAAGACATCATGGATGTACGGTGGTGGATCAACATCTGTTATTGCGATCAACGGTCGAAAGATCGTGGCAGGAAATATGGGTGACTATAAAACCATTGTATGTAAAAATGGTGTTGCCCATCAAAATACCCAAAACAAAAAAACATCAAACCACCAGAAGATATTGGTCTCTGAACTTTATCTCAGGTATATGTCAAGCATATTTATCTTTTCTGCATCAAATGCTCAACCAGTACATATATACTTTTTCTACTTTTTTTTTTCATTGAAGACAGTTTAGTCGACAGTTCATGGGTCAATTGTTGGTGCTAACTCTATGGTGAACCCATCCCTGCTTGGTGATGTGGCCGCTGTTTGAAACAGGTATATTGCATAGTCGTGGAGGCGAAGCAAAGGCATTGACTACTAAGCAACGTTTAGAACCATGCATTGGTGTTCAAAAGATCGATTCAGCCACTGAATTCTTAATATTAGCCAGCAATGGCATTTGGGAGGTATTGATGATATATATCTAATTACATTGTAACTGACATCCAGGCCTAGTTTAACTAACACCTTACATAATCGTGGTACAATAACGAGCATTTTATTAGAAACGTGCTTTGAGCCCTCTGATAATTCTACCTCCCCTCCCACTCCACAGATTACCTAAATACCCTTTGTAGCAATTGTTAAGTTATCCCTCAATTAGCAATTAAAATTATCGGATTACCCTCTATCTAATTATCATATATATAACTAATCCTATCCTCTAAAACAAAAGAAAAATCTTGTTTTCTCCTCCAACATTGGGCTCCTTCTTCTTCTTCTTCTCTTTTTTTTTCCAAAAAACGAAAACCGCCATTATTCATCGACGAATTCATCGTCAAATCATCGTAGCTCGTCGATTTTCCAAAAATTGAGGGTCGAGGTAACGAACAACCAAAACCCCCATCTAATTCAATTGAACCTACCATTGCCGAAGTTCTTCGTCAAAATCAAATTGGGCGTGAAAAGAGGATATGGGCGCGATTCGAAGGCAATTTGTAAACCCATTTCATCCTATTTGTTGATTGTTGTGTTTGTATGATGTATTGTGTTGATTAGAGCGTTGAATCGATTGATTTAGATGGGAAAAAAAAACATTTTCAGAGGTATATTCAGCTCCTAAAAAACCCAGAATAGGGGCCGAATGTTCCATTGTTGTTGAGCAGGAAGAACAATTCGGCCCTTATCTTAAAAATAATTTGGGAGCCGAATTTATATTCGGCTTTGAACTTTTTTTTTGGGGGGGGGGGGGGGGGGGGATTCGGCTTTGGAAACTGTAAACCAGTTTTAGTGGATCTTTTGCTACTGCTTTCTTCTTTGGACACCTCCTTTTCTTCCACTAACACCCTTCCCCACTTCTCCACCTGCATCTCTGTAATTAATGATTGGAGTTTTCAAAAAGTTGAGCCAAAGAAAGTGGTGATCTAGAAATGAGAGGGAAATGCTAGCAAAAGAAGAATACACCAATGAGAAAAAATGGAGTACATACATTCGAGTAAACAACAGTTCCAAGATATTGCTTTTTGTTTTTCAAGCTTTTTAACCATCTTTGTCCTGCTAGCAAGTCTATATCCTGTCAAACGGCTAGGTTGTTTCTATGCCAACAAAATCACATTACCGCTAGAACTAATATTATCACTCAGAACTATGCAACTCTAACACAAAAATCACAGCCCAACCGCACTATGGTTAGTTCTTCTATTTTCTGACAGAACAGTCTCTTATGCTCACTTATTATAAAATTAAAGCAGGGTATACACCCTTAATCCAGGTTTCGACAAACTGACGGATAAAATTTTGGAGAAAGTCGCTTCTAATGGTGTCTCCTCTTCTTCTTTAACTAATAAAAACTTGTATGCTATTGGAAGCATAGACGTTTCGCGATCGCAGAAAATATATATGGGCTAGCTCAGTGCAGTGCTGATTTATCAGTTAACAATTGCACTCAATGTCTTCGTGCAAAAATGGATGAACTTCGCAAGTGGTTTAGCGGACGAGTAGGTGGCAGAGTTATTTGTTGGAGCTGCTATTTTAGACATGAGACGTATCCTTTCTACCTATCCAACGCAACTTCACCACCGAGTAAGCAGTACATACATGGGAGGCCCAAATTCGTACAAAAGTCTAATGTAGCCTGCAGAATCACATCATACAAGTAACACACTATACGGTCTCAGAATGTACATTCTACTTCACTCCCATCGTGTGGGCCGAATGTGCTACTGTAATTTTTTTTTTGTTCAAATTATGTCTTGACATTCGGCTCATACGATGGTACGATCGTGTGAGCCGAATTTACATTCGGCTGTAAACTTATATATAGGGGCCGAATGCACATTCGGCCCCCACTGGTAAGTGCCGAATGTGGTCTACCATGTATATTCAAACTTTACATTCGGCTCCCAATGAGGGCCGAATTGTTCTTCGTCTCAGACATTCGGCTCTCATGATACGAGCCGAATATTTCTCTGGTGAGACATAAAAGTCTCACCTTTAGCTCGATTGAGAAAGGTGATTAAACATGATATTGAAGTATACTTGTGTATTAGAAGCATTCAATTCATCATACAATT
>JAJJMA010166660.1:4577-26837 GCA_023529015.1 Papaver nudicaule | reverse complement strand
CGAAAATGCCTGTTCCTTCGTATCATGTACCTGAACTAGATCTTTTTTCCAGTGAACCAACTTCTATCACTAGTACAAGCATTGTTATGGTAAACTGAACTTTTAGCTTGCTGAGTTCAATATAGACTGTTAATTTTGTTAATATTCAGTCGCTACTTGTGTCTGCAATTTTGAGAATGTTTGTGTGTAAAACTGTCCTTTGTGTCTTTTTTCAGGGTTGGTTATTATGTAACTTTTGCTTGTACTATGTAACTTGTTCTTACTACTTGATAAACTGGTGTGCGTGTGGTTGGGCAGAAGATAGATATGCAGCAATTCTCCTGTTGTTCTTAGAAACCAGCTTACCTGAAACTTCTTGATGACAATCATCTGTACCAGTCACCTATGAAGCTTTAACGCCAAACTTGGCGACTTTGGTTTAGCAAAGAATCTGATGCATTTAGCTCTGGAGTAGTTGTATTAGAAATTGTTTTATGATTGAAGTTTCAGACCTTCAATAAGGCAAGCTATTCTTGGTTCGCAAAAACTTCAATGAGTGTAATTCTGCATAACAAAGATTTAAACCAAAAAATAAAAAGGGTGTACAACGACAGATGCAGCACCAATCATAAGCGGTACAGGCGCTACAGCACGAACCTGGCGTGCGCACGAAACCGTTCGGCCGGTACCGCTGAGGCGCAGTCCTAGCCTACCTAACTACCCCACAGCTCCTGTACAAGTAGTTGGTATCCGGAGTCATTTCCTGCTGCTTAAAAACAAGACACAAACTTCTTTTTGATAAGATGTGGGACTAAACCTTCAGCGAAAATTAACCCAAAGTGTTTCCCCAATGGAGGTCACTAGTTCGACACTCGACATATTCCATTTCAAAGAAAATAAAATCCTCTATTCTTTTATTTCCTTTTATTTCCTTTTACTGTTTCTCTCACTTTCTCTCCGAAGAGAAATGAGATCCTCGAACCCTAGTTTCTCCCGATGGATCGATTATCTTGGTGGGAAATTCATCTCGTTTATGGTGATGGAAATTGGAGTTTCAATGCATGCATGGTCTCTCCTACTGCAATGCAATCGGGCCATTTATGTGTGTACTGTACATACAAATATGAACATCATTTTGTGTCATTTCTAACAAGTTAGAAGTTGGATTTGAGACTGTAATACAACACATTTGAGGAACAAAAATTGAATTTCTTTAGATGTGTTGACAAAAATTAGTTGTTCATGTGCAAGTTAGTGTATCGATCGAATGATTGATGGTGTTTAGAGGCATAAGTACTCTGTTGTAATTGTACGTATAGTGATGCATCTCTAACTCCAAACCCAGTTAGCACGTACAAGCAATTATCTTCTTGGTAGCTATGAATTAAATTTGTACGTATACGTATACAATACTTGGTATTGCTGCATTCAGTTAGACAAAACCAGTATGTCAAACTAAATGTGGGAATAGCTGGCCTAATTGGAAATGTTGGTGTCCCATTACAAATTTGGACTTTAACTTTCAGCTTGTTGAGTTCACTATAAAACTGTTGATTGTCAACGTTCCGTAGCAATTTATGTCTGCAATTATTTGAATGTTCTTGTGTAAATCTGTCCTTGTAGTTAAGTAGTTGAATTTTCGCTTTTGCTTTTGTATGTAACTTGTCCTGATCACTTCTCGAGAAACTAGTGTGCTTGTGGTTGGGCAGCAGATAGATAAGCGAGAAGTTTCCCCTTAAAGAAGCGAGAAACCTGACTTGAAATTTTTGAATGTAAATCATTTTACAGCCTGATTACTACTTCGATGTTAATAGTTTCTACCAGTCTGATGATTTTACTTTGAGCTTGATCTTCCTGTGATTGGATGAAAGATGCAAGATTTTACATCTTTAGGACCCCTTTGACGTTTTTTTTTTATCATGCATCCTATTACTATGAGACTCAATCAAGCTATATGCTAGATAAGAATTGACCATACAATTCTTTTCTTATGACATCTCATATGCCAAAAAACTTCTGGCCACAACCAGAATTCGCATTACCACCAAGGTATATGCAATGAGGAAAACGTATAATCTTCCATTCGACTGCCATAATGAGATACTTTGCCTCCTATGTCATATAGTGGGCTCTCATTTCTTTTGCCTCTTGCAAAAGTCAGCAACAAACTATGCGTCCAGGAATTTTCGCAAAATTCCCATTACACCTTGTAATACTTGGTATTGACAACAAAACGAAAGGCATCCTTCCCAATGCTTATGCTTCTTGCATACTTGTGAGAATCATGGACTTAAAATTCTGACTTGCACCATAGAAGTCAGCAAACTCTTGTGTTTTATCATTTAGCCAATTGAATACTTTATCTTCAATGGGTTCTTCCACGAACAAATGACACCAACACGAGTCAAAGAGAGAAAATCTTCGCAAACGAAAGCCAAATCAGAGCCAAATCATGCTCTGATACCACATTGTCACACCTCTAAATTAGCGTCAACCAATTTTGGCCTAGGAATGACTCGGCAACACTAATGGTTCAGTGAATCAAGCTTCACCCATCAATGCTCAGCCTTACATACTTGTTCAACTCAAGTGCACCCACAATCATTAAAGATTGGCAACGAAAGTCTTTCTTCATTTTCTCTCATCCTATAATGCATCCCATACTGCATTAAGGCTTTGCCATGCAACCAATTCCACACAATGTCAATATCAATTAGGAAAACATAATTAGAAGCAATAACTCTCTTTCATTACTTCAAGGAAGAATACAAAACTCACCCAAACCTGGGCTACAAATGGCCATCACTCCCAAGTGATGCCAAACTCCCTAAATGGCCTAAAACTCACTCTCTAAGCCTATGAAATTATCCCTCTGTCTCCTAAAACGAAGAACCCCTACTACATACATTTCCTGGCCTATAAATAGAACCAGAAACAAAGCCAACTCGTGTGCATCCGCTGCACAAGCCATGGCCAGACATCTGGCCATTGGCAGTTCCTGTAACCGTCAAGCATCCCAACTGCTAGCCTTGCTGTAGGCCAAACGCTGCTCCACTTGTTCTTTTCAGTTACTAGCTAGGGCCAAACACGGTTATCCTAACCGTTCTTCACCATCCTTCTACTCAGGCCACGCGTATCCAAGCCTTGGCCAACTTTTAAGCTTCATATGGGCTTTTACCAAGCCATGTTGCGCCAAACCATCCAGGCAATATGCTACACTTGATTGGACACCACAACTAGTGCATACACATGCTATTAAGCCTTCTAAACTCGTGCATAGCTTTGGCCCACAAGCCTTAGCCTTCTTGTCACCTTTGGCTGAGTACGGACTTGCAATAGCGCGTTTGGCTGCGCCATTGCTTCTTATGCATTACCAAAGCCTTGGCCAAGCTTTGGCCTAATGCCAAGGTCATTCTCTTGACCTTTTCCATGTCCTTGGATGCTTACTTGAGCTGGGCCAACTCAAAATCTTCAGACACTTGACATTGACCAATCAATGTCATGTGCATGTCATATGCATGTTAAATGGCCTTCCTTGTCTTCGCCTAATGTCGCTTCCTTGTCGGACTAATGAAGCTACATTTGCTAGGCCACTTGTGTCAGGGTTAACACTAGGACTGTATTGAGGATTTGCTGCTCCATGGTATTTAGTGTTGTAGAGGACTTGATATGCAGATTTTATTGAGAAACTACCCTTCTTGCTGTGTTAATTTCCAGATTAACCTGTCTTCACTTCTTCTTGGTATCCTCATGTTGAGGATGAGGTTCACAGTGTTTGGATGAAAGAGTTGGTGCATCACTTCTAGTTTCCATTGCATAGTGGTTTGCTCAATTAGATCAAAGACCATAGTATAAGTCCAAGTGTCCACCAGTTCACTTTCTGGTTCAGGTGCAGAATCCAGATTTGTGACCCATTTGTCCTTCCAAATCGAGATTTTTTTGCCACTACCCAATGACACTTGCCCCTATAAATCTGTCTGTTGGATTTGAAGACTAGGCTAAACCAACTTTGAGGTCAATATATATGGACACAAATGTACAGCTGTTTGAGAAACCTTTGCCTCCAATTCCACAGAAGTCAACCATGAACCAATGATATGTTTCTTTTAATGACATTGCTTGATACACACATCATCTGCATTTTACTAATCCTTTTCTTAATGCTAACTACTGATCAGACTGGATAGGTACCAACAGAAGTGAAGGGAAACTAATTGAACTATCAAGCCATATATTCCAATAAAACTTCAACCCAACCTCTCGTCTCCTCGTAATCTTACAAAAGGATGCGACTGTTCCTCAATCGTGGCTTCATATAATTGGAGTAAATATTGAGGGGATTCTGGTGCCCCTTTATTAATCAAGTATTGATTGATGATGAGCATGCTTATAGATTACTCATCAATAAGTTCGCTTATTGAGATATGAGTACTATTTACTCATCTATATGCTTAACGAATGCAGACAAGCAAAACAATTATTAATAGACCTTCTAGAAATCTATTAATAATCACCTTCTAGATGTAATACAAATCTTTAATTTGCTTATTCTTTGAATCATGTTTGGATCAGGATCATTGGAAGGAACATGATAGAATCCAATTCTGTCAGGGTTTAACTGTTTCAGTCCCTGACGGTTTAGGAGTCTAAGAGATTTAGGATTTGGTTTACGAGTTTTATCATGTAAGGTAGAGAAGCCTGTCCTCTATATAAAGAGGTTGTCAGGTCGTTATTATACATTCAGAATTCTTAAGTTATTCCTTTCGTTTTTCTTTGTAATTATCTCGCAAATTCGCTGGATAAACAAACTATGTTTCAAAGAAGTGATAGTGTCCTTGGTACATCAGCCAGCACTCGAGGAAATTATGAAGATGAAGATGACCTTGAATGGGCTGCATTAGAGAAGAATAATAATCAGAGTAATGATAACGAGGATGAAGAAAAGTTTCATCAAGTTGATGTTAAGAGTATAGGTACTGATGTTCGACAACAACTTCTTGATCGATTAGTTCGCAATATGGATGTCGATAATGAGTTTTTCGTAGCCAAGTTACGAGAGAGAATCGATCGAGCTGGAATTAAGTTGCCGGAAGTTGAAGTTCGGTATAATCATCTTAACATTGATACAGATGTTTATGTTGGTGGAAGAGCAATGCCCACATTACTCAATTCAATTTTCAACTTAATTGAGGTATTTTCACTTTTTTTTTCTTTATCTTTTGAATTTCGCATACAAAAATCAATTAGTTAGGTTCCTGATTTGCTTATATTTGACAGAGTGTGATAAGTTCGCTTCCCATGCATAAGAGCAAGAAGAAACCAGTCAAAATTCTCAATGATGTCAGTGGTATTATCAGACCAGGAAGGTATAAGTGCATGCAGTATTTCTGTTTTAAATTTGGTCTGTTTATTTGTATTGTTATACTAATTAGGATTGTATGATTGTTTCCTGTTTAAGACTGACTTTACTTCTCGGTCCACCGGGATCTGGAAAGACAAGTCTATTATTGGCGCTGACAGGAAAACTTGATAAGGATCTTAAGGTGAAATTTGCTTCCTTAATCTGTTAAAAGTTCATTTTGCTATAGAAAAGATTGTTAACTTGATTGATGTTGAGCAGGTTTGTGGAAGTGTTACATACAATGGACACACCATGAAAGAATTTGTTCCACAGAGAACATCAATTTACATTAGTCAGCATGATATACATAATGGAGATATGACTGTAAGGGAAACTCTAGATTTTTCGGCTCGTTGTCAAGGTGTAGGATACAGACATGGTAAGGTTACCATCACTCATGGAAAATCTTTTTCTATGTCATATAGAATACAGGTTAATTTGATATGTTTTTCATATATACTTTCACAGATGTTCTTACCGAACTTGCAAGAAGAGAGAAATATCTATGTATTAAGCCAGACCCGGATATTGATTTCTTTATGAAGGTAACTGATCATACCCTTGTAGAACCCATCATTTCAAAAGTAAATTTTTGTACCCACAATGTTGTAAAATCAGGTTGGTGCATTCGATTTTCAGGCAGTGACAGTTCAAGGGCAGAAGTCGAGTATTGTAACTGATTATGCCTTGAAGGTAAGGAAAGTGGCTATTGAAGTCTCTGAGGTTTTGTTAAAATTTAAAATGCATCAACTAAGGTATTACCATGAATTTACAGATGCTAGGATTAGATGTATGTGCTGACACAATGGTTGGGAATGATATGAGAAGAGGGATTTCTGGGGGGCAGAAGAAACGAGTAACGACTGGTGAAATGATTGTCGGTCCTTCAACCGCTGCTTTCATGGATGAAATATCAACAGGTCTTGATAGTTCGACGACATACCAAATTGTCAAGTGCATCAAGCATTTCATCCATGTCTTCCAATCAACAACCGTAATCTCTTTACTACAACCTGCTCCTGAAACGTTCGCTCTCTTCGATGATGTGATCCTTATCTGTGATGGGAAGACGGTTTACCAAGGTCCACGAGACTCAATTCTTGAATTCTTCGAGATGATGGGTTTCAAATGTCCTGAGAGAAAAGGAGTAGCTGATTTCCTGCAAGAGGTTAAACATATATATGCATGCTTTACTTCGAGAATTACCTTAATTTTTTTATTGTCTTTGTTATTGTTTTTTTGCAAGACTAACTAGAACATATGTATGATAAAAATAGGTGACTTCGAAGAAAGATCAAGAACAATATTGGTACGACAAGGAGCAACAATACCGTTATATCTCGGTTGATGAATTCTGCCTTGGATTTTGGTCGTTCCATGTGGGGAAGGAGTTACAAGCTTCTCTTGATGTTCCATACGACAAATCAATGTGTCACCCAGCTGCTCTGGTAAAACAAAAGTATGGACTGTCCAACAAAGAACTCTTTATAGCATGTTTTGATCGTGAAGTTCTCCTTATGAAGAGAAGCGCATTCATTTACATCTTCAAAGTCATACAGGTGACAGAAACAACCTAGAATTTCTAAAATAATAATGGTCAGAATTGTGAATAGTCCAGCCTAATCGAAGTTTGTTGCCTTGTGTTTTGTGCAGATTGCTGTAGTTGCAGCAATAACCCTGACAGTTTTCCTAAGAACAGAGATGAATCACAACACTGCACGAGGTGCACAGAATTATATGGGTGTTCTTTTCTTTGGACTAGTGAACAATATGTTTAATGGACTGGCTGAGCTGCAAATGACAATTGCAAGGTTGCCAGTTTTTTACAAGCAAAGGGATGCAATGTTCTTTCCTTCTTGGGCATACACACTTCCAACATTTATCGCAAGAATACCTATTTCACTAATGGAATCCTCTGTTTGGGTGATCCTCACATACTACACAACTGGAATGGCACCTAGTTCGTACAGGTTTGTTGCAGTGGGGTGGAACTCATTACCATAGTAATTCAAAAGAATTGTTTTGGTACTTATCTCTGGCAAATTCTTGCTTAATGTATTTTTTTTTTTTGTCTTTCAGATTCCTTCGTCAATTGCTTCTAATGTTCAACCTACACCAAATGTCACTATCCCTCTTCCGCTTCATCGCAGCAGTTGGACGAACCCAAGTTGTTGCAAACACATTTGGAGCTTTTGCTCTACTAGTTACTTTTGTTTTGGGTGGTTTTGTAGTCTCCAGAGGTGAACAACTATTTCTTAAATCTTAAATCAAATTAAGTAACTTATATTTTGTACTAAGACCGGCTTTTCTTTTGGTTGATTTTTTTTTTATAGAGGACATATATAGCTGGTGGATTTGGGGATACTGGACATCTCCTCTTTCGTATGCTCAAAATGCAATTTCTGTAAATGAGTTTTTGGCAAGTAGATGGGGGCAGGTACGTCAACAATCCATAATGCAGTAAGATGTTAATAACGATAATATGAGATTCTTATTAGATGAAAAATCTGCTAATTTTTTTAGGGAGGAGAAGCCATTCTCAAGCTTAGGGGATTATTTACAGATGAAAGCTGGTATTGGATAGGAATTGGAGTCCTGGCAGCATACAACGTTCTCTTCAACATCTTATACACTTTAGCACTCACATACTTAAATCGTAAGTTGAAGAGTCTTCCTTCACTGCTTTAAATAAGTCATGGTGGAATAATTTTGATCTATCTATGCATATTTATTACATTTGTTTCTACAGCTCTTGGTAAACATCAAGCCTCTATCTCTGACGAGGATAAAGCCAGTAATGGGGAGCAAAGTGTGAAGAAGAGACAACAAAATATCAAAGTCCACGATTCAGGTATAGCATGAGTCATATAGTAATATGAGGGTCAACAAAACAAAATTATAACATTATAGCAAAAAAAAATGTAGTCTTTCTGAGCTGATTAGATTTACCATGATCTTCAGGTGAAAATAAGAAGAAGGGAATGGTGCTTCCATTTAAACCCCTGGGCATGGCATTTGAAAATGTGAATTACTACGTTAACATGCCAGCTGTAAGTGCTATCCCAGACCATTCCAACAAAGCATTAAGCGATTTTAGCAAAGAATAAATTGTTTGATCATGCATTTGTTTTGTATTTGGTATAGGAAATGAAAGACCGAGGATTTTCCGAGGACCGTCTCCAACTTTTACAAGGAGTAACCGGATCTTTCAGGCCAGGTGTTTTAACATGTTTGATGGGTGTAAGTGGTGCTGGGAAAACGATCAATAAACACAGCTCGATAACTTATGCAGATGTTTGTGGAAGAGGTGATGGAGTTGGTAGAACTGAACAGCCTGAAGGATGCACTAGTAGGTGTCCCAGGAGTTTCAGGACTTTCAACGGAACAGAGAAAGCGATTGGCAATTGCGGTTGAGCTTGTGGCCAACCCTTCCATTATATTTATGGACGAACCAACATCAGGTTTAGATGCTCGAGCTGCAGCCATAGTTATGCGAGCTGTCAGAAATACTGTAGACACTGGTAGAACCGTTGTGTGCACCATTCACCAGCCAAGCATTGATATTTTTGAGTCTTTTGATGAGGTAACTGACATTCTCAAACTGAACATAAATCATTAGACTAATTGTATCCTCCTGATATATTCCTAACCTTTTGCAGTTACTGCTCATGAAACGTGGAGGGCAAGTGATATATGCAGGTCCTCTTGGAAAACAGTCTCAAGAACTAGTCGACTACTTCGAAGAAATTGATGGAGTCACTAAAATAACACCTGGATACAACCCAGCAACATGGATGTTGGAGGCTAGTTCAGTGGGTTTGGAGAATTCGCTTGGTGTAGATTTTGCAGAAATTTATTCTAAAAGCTCTCTCCATCAAAGAAATAAAGAAATGATAGAGAACTTAAAGAAACCAGTCCCAGGATCAGAAGATATCCATTTTAAGACCAAGTTTTCCCAGCCATTCTGGGTTCAAACTAAAGCCTGTCTTTGGAAGCAACACTGGTCTTACTGGAGGAATCCGGAATACAATGCCATCCGATTTTTCTTCACTGTCGTTTGTGCTCTCCTTTTTGGAAGTATATTTTGGCAAATGGGTAGTAAAATGTAAGCACTATCCTTAAAAACAATGCTGAGAAACTCTCCCCACTTACCTGTTTACTAACCCATGCTAGTTTTTTTGTTAACAGTGCGAAGCAACAAGATTTTTCAAATGCTATGGGATCAATGTTTACTGCGGTTATCTTCCTTGGAGTAAACAGTGCCTCGTCAGTGCAGCCAGTAGTAGACATAGAGAGAAGTGTTTTCTATAGAGAGCGAGCAGCAGGCTTGTATTCTGCTCTGCCTTATGCCCTTGCCCAGGTAAAGCACGCTCGATCTTTAAAGAGAAAAAATAGAACTGCAAACTACCAATCTCACTCTAGCTGTTAGGAAAAAAACAAACAACGTTCACTAAATTTTGATTTCCTGATAATTCATGCAGCTGCTAGTGGAGTTACCCTACATATTGGTGCAGTCTGTCATGTACGCACTCATCGTCTATTCCATGCTAGGGTTCCAATGGAAAATCATAAAGTTCTTATGGTTCTTCTACATAATGTTCTTCACCTTCTTGTACTACACGTACTACGGGATGATGACAGTTGCTTTGACTCCAAATACAACCTTAGCTGCAGTTGTGGCTGCAGCTTTTTACGGAGTTTGGATGCTCTTTGCAGGATTTCTGATCCCTAAAACAGTAAGCAATAGTTATCATAAGATAAACATTTCTGTAGTTATATCATGAATACAAATTAAAACAACTTTTTATTTGCAGAGCCTCCCGGTTTGGTGGAGATGGTATTACTGGGCATGCCCTGTTGCCTGGACACTCAATGGACTAGTGACCTCCCAGTTTGGAGATATGACCACTTCCTTATTAACATACGACGGACTGGAAGTCCCTTTGAAGGAATTTTTGAAGGCTTCGTTTGGCTTTCACAATGATATGCTGCCTCTTGTTGCATGTGCCACTGCTGGCTTTGCTGTTCTCTTTGCATTGGTCTTTGCTTTCTCTATTCGGTGTCTTAACTTCCAAACTAGATGAGGCGGCAGAAAACAAGTGCAACCCTCAGACGTAAAGCACGAAGTAGTTCAAGACAATACTATACCAGTTTTCTGCTGCAATTGAAATTTATTTCAAGTTAGCCTGGTAGTACTTCTATGGGGGCAGCCTGTCCCCGTATAGGTCTAGATTCACCTCTGTGGTATGAGGTTCCTGATAAAGTATAACCAGTTTTTTTATGGTATTGGAGAGAACACAATCTCATGAGCTAATTGTTGAATTGTACGATTCTTAATTGAACATTATAATTATGAGGTTTTGGAGGCACTTAAATCAAATGAGACGATCACACACTATTTGTTGGATGTTGTAAATCATCTTTAACGAGCTCTATTTATAGTGTTTATTTTCTGTTTAGTACCAAGGAAAATGAATGTAAAGTATGGAACTGTATTTGAGATATGGGAGAAAACTAATGGGTATGAGTAACATGGAAAATGCCGTATGGTAATTTAGTGTCTCACTTCAAAAATAAACTGTTGTCGTTCGCAACAAATACTGGGCCGTTTCTAAATTCCGCAACGGCGAAAAAATTTAGCAACGACCCATTAAAGTTGTTAAATAGCAACGGAAGGATTACCGTTGCTAATATGTGTGGCAATTCGCCAAATTTGGTGTAGTGTTATTGGTATTTGATCAGTTTTTATTATAACAAGGAATTCATTTGTGAAATTCTTGCGTGTTTGATTTATGATTTTTCATTGTTTTAGGCTTAATTTGAGTAGGGCTGAACCTGATAATCTTAGTCGACCAAAATGAAGACATTAAGAATACATAACCACAAATTTGTTTTGAACACGGATTGTCAAACAACACACCCAAGCTGAATGCTTGATATTAGTTGGGCTATGGTGTGCACACTGGCCCTGTCGAAGTTTCAGACCTCCGATGAGACAAGCATTTCTGGTACGTATCAAGTATTCCCAACCTTAGGCCAAAATGCCCGCTGATTCGCATCATGTACCTGAACTAGATCTTATTTCTAATGAACCAACTTCTATCACTAGTACATGCATTGACAAGGGTAGCTAAATTTAGACTGAAATTTTACCTTGTTAAGTTCAATTTAGACTGTTGATTTTGTCATCATTCACTGACTCATCCCAAGGTATTTTATCTTTCAACAAAACCAACAAAACAGAGGCATCCGGCAGACAGGGGTAAGCGTCATTGATGCCACACTGTCAATGGTTCTGTTTTGTCATAGTAACGGGAGAAAGTACTTCTATCTGTGGTATGGGGTTCCTAATAAAGGACTAAAAAGATTTATTGATATGGAGAGTACAATTCTGCTGAGCTAATTGTTGAAATGTGTGATTCTTTATAAAAACAATGAACTTACGAGGCTTTGGAGGCACTTAAATCAAATGAATGATCATACACTGTTTATTGAATGATGTTAGTTATCTTACCCAGCTCCGTTTATAAATTTCATACCAGCTAGTTCGGTTAGGTAGGTAAATGAATATAGAGTCCAGTCTGGAACTGTATTTAAGATATGGGAGAAAACTTAAGGAAATGAGTAAGAAAGGAAGAGAGTGTTACCTGACTCGGCCTTTAAAGAAAGCGAAAAGTAAAAAAATGAATTAAAGGGATTACCGTAACAACACATCGAATAACTATGAGTTGGGATGTCGGGAATTCAGAGTCCAACTCGACATGACCCAATTTATACGCGAAAGAATTTATATTTCCTTGTATTTGATCTCATTCAGTTTTGCAATTTCAGAAAAATTTGCACACCAATAAAGTTAAGTCGTATTTTATTACCTTGATAAGTTAAATTAAAACTGTTGATATTGTCACCATTCAGGCCAGCCTCCATGTCAAATCGATCAACCAAATTGCATCCCTGGATCCAATTGATGTTCATGGCTTCTTGCGTTCATTGTGCTGATGCCATAGTACATGCTCGAGTACGTAAACTTTGAAGTTTGGAAAATGGATATTCAAAATATTCATTCCAATGGACAAAGACGGGTTTTGTACACAAAGAAGAAAATCAAAAGGGGTGTGTCACATCAAAATCGAAAAGAAAGAAAAGAAAGAAAAGAAAGAACACCTATGTAGTTACCATTGGGAGGATATTCTTGTTTACGAGTTGATGATGACCAGTGGGAGTTTAGAAGATTCAATGCCAAACTTGGCGACTTTGGTTTAGCTTGGTTCATGAACCATGATCAGTTCGGGTTTGGCTGGAACTTTTGGATATTTATTTGGTGGCCTAGTAAACAATCTAATGTGCTTCGGAGTGGTTGTATTAGAAATTGTTTTCCGATTGAAGTTTCAGAACTTCAATAAGACAAACTATTCAGGTTAGCAAAAAATTTAATGAGCGTAATTCTGCATATCAAAAATATAAACCAAAAAAAAGAGGGTGCAGAACAGACAAATTATTCAGGTTAGCAAAAAATTTAATGAGTGTAATTCTGCATACTGCATATGAACCAAAAAAGAGATAGAGCAGAACAACAGCATCAGCAAAGGGTACGCCTAGAGTATTGATGAAACAATTCGGACCGCTGAGGCTCAGTGCTAGACTTCCTAACTACCCCACAGCTCCTGTACAAGTAATTGGTATATAGTAGCCTTTCTTGCTGCTTATAAACAAGCTCAAACATCTTTTCTGAGCGATGTGGGACTAAACTTTATCAGAAACCAATAAGCGTATCTTCCATGGAGGTCACTAGTTCGAACCCCTACAGATTCAAGAAAAAAAAATCCTTCTTTTCTTTTGTTTCCTAGAGTAACTGTTTCTCTCCCTTTCTCTGCCATGGAGTACAGAAATGAAATGTGATCCTCGAACTCTAGTTTCTCCCAATGGAACAATAATCTTGGTGGGAAATTCTTCTGGTTTATGATGATCGGAGTTTCAATGCATGGTCTCTGCTGTTGCAATCGGGCCATTTACGCGTACTGTATAGGTAATAATCTCTCTTTCAATCTTCCAGGCTTCCAGCATGTTGCGAATTTTGTGGTAATGAATATGAACATCATTTTGTGACATTTCTAGCAAATAAGAAGTTGGATTTGAGACTGTCATAGTATTATAAACACATTTGAGTGGTTCTGTTTTGCCATCATTTACGTGAAAAGATACTTCTATGGGGTCACTGTCACGCCATTAGTTCTAGATTCACCATTGTGGTATGTAATTCTTGATAAAGAAGATCTGAAAGGATTTCGGAGGGTCTAGACTTTGGATACAAAGGATTCACCACTATGATAAACATAAGGCCTATACTTTGGGAATTCCAAAAATAAACATTGTGGTCAATCTTGGTTGACCAAAAGTTTTTTTTACTGAAAGTGTAGACTTTCAGGGCTAAAATCGGTACTCATGAGTTTTTTTTTTGTATTATTTTTTAGAAAGTATATTTTTGGAAAACACACCCAAAATTTGGGCATATTTATGGAATTCGGCGTCCCTAGTGTTCTCTCATGAGAATGACTCAGTCGATACCTTGTGTAGTGAGAAAACCTGACTTGAAACTTTTCAATGCAAATCTCATCTTTACCGGTATGAGCAACTTAGGTTATGGTACAATCTGGTGCTCCAACCCCACATTGTTCTAGATCCGCAATTGTGGTATACCCAGGTTTCTCTTCTGTGCGATGTGGGACTAAATCTTTAGCGAAATATTAAACAAAAGCGTTTCTTCGATAAAGGTTACCAGTTCGAACCCCTATAAATTCCATTTCAAAATAAAATAAAATCCATCTATTCTTTTGTTTCCTTTAACTGTTTCTCTCACTTTCTCTACCATGGAATACAAAAATGAAATGAGATCCTCGAACCCTAGTTTCTCCCAATGGAGCAATTATCTTGGTGGGAAGTTCTTCTGGTTTATGATGATGGAATTGCAGTTCAAATGCATGGTTTCTGCTATTTCAATCGGGCCATTGGTGTGTGTACTGTACAGGTTTTCTCTCATTTTAGCATTTAGTGGACTTGGTGGTAATGAACATGGACATCATTTCGTGGCATTTCGTCTGGTTTAACAGCAGATAGCAGCAGTTATTTCCCCAGTTGTTCTCATTATGTATTCATGAGAAACCTGAGTTAAGAGTTTTGGATGTAAATCATTTCTACCGGTCTGACTTTACTTTGAGCTTGATCCTGCTCTCTCGATCCACAAGTCATCTGTTAGAGGATGCCTCTCGCCTGTTACGTTTTCCATCCTAGTTAGTAGTGTATTCCAAATCCCTCTTTATGATTCCTATAATTGGATGAATCAAGTCTGTGTAGGATGAAATTTCAGCATATCAAGTCTGTGTAGGATGAAGGTGGTTTAATCTTTGATCAGAACGAAAAACTCAACAGACGGGAAAGCCAATAGTTCCGTTTTAGTCATCACTAACGTGAGAAAAAGTACTTGTAAAACTTTATGTGGGCAAAACGGCTAAAACTAAATGACATAACTAATTGTTGAAATGTTTGATTCCTTTTAAAACAAGGAACTTATGAGGTTTCGAGGGAACTTAAATCAAATGAATGATTATACACTATTTATTAGATGATGGAGTTATCTTACCCAACTCAATTTACTTATTAATTTCATCCTTTACTAGCTAGTTCGGTTTGGAGATTGAGCTGTATTGTTTTTGAGATATGGGAGAAAACTTGAAGGAAATGAGTAAGAATCCAAGTGTTGTTCGTCGTCTTTTAAAAAAAAGAGTGGGAACAAAAAAATCGAAGGGAGTACCATTAAAACATCAAAGCGAATTACTTGTTTTGACCATAAACGTCCATTAAACCAGTGCCACCCCTAGTTTGCTCTTCCTTTTCTTTAATAAAGTAGGTGCGCCTTTGTTATCTTTTCACAAAACAATCAACCAAATCGCATTGCTGAATCCAATTGATGCTCATGTCTTCTTGCATTCATTGCATTGATGCATGATACATGCTACGGTACCACATCCTGATATAAACTTTGAAGTTTGGATAAAGGCGGGTTTTGTACTCAAAGAAAAAAATAGAAAGAGGGTGTGTCTAGGAATAGCACATCAAAGTCGAAAAGGAGGAACGATCGGTTGGTGCCGGCCGGAACCGCTGTGGCGCAGCCCTAAACCTCCCACACTACCCCACAGCTCCTGTACAAGTAGTAGGTATCCAGACTCCTTTTCTGCTGCTTAAAAACTATACCCAGGTTTCTCTTCTGTGCGATGTGGGACTAAATCTTGGGTCATTTCCTAAAATACCATCACTTTTACATGCTCTAACCAAAAATACCATCACTTTTTAAATTTTTTCTAAAATACCATCACATTGACCATTTCCGTTAACTTTCACTTTAACGGAAGTTAAGTGCCACATGTCACTTTCTCTCACCTACTAAAAGACCCAAACACCCTCAAACCTTTAACTAGGCCCTAGTTGGACTGAGTCTAGACGAACTCGACTGAGTCAACACAGACGAGTTTCACACACGTACATCTCGCACGGAACGCTCTCTAACGGTCGGCTGACACGTGGCATCATCATGGACACACGAAATGAACGTCACAGCTTTATGTAAGGAATTGCAAAAAAACCTCAAGATGTAATCTGCAAACACTCTTATAATAATAAAAAGAGATTGAAATCAAATTCATAAACTACATCCATAGATTGAAATCAAATTCATAAAGTACATCCATATTTTTCCCAAAATATAAAAAAAAAACCAAATTCCAAACATTTTGAAGTTAATAAGACTTCTGTCCATATTGCAAAAAGGCAACACCATTGAAGTATCCCTGACACGAACACTGACATCCCTATAAGGCACTTGAACACTGCATACATAAACCAACAACCCATTCAGTTATTGCTACAACAACAATAAAAACCCATTCAATACACTGCACACATAAAACCAAAGCAACTGATATCCTAACCCATTCAGTAATCAATGATATCAGTACTAAATAAGCAAGAAAACATACATACACCAAAACGAATTAATATCAGTACAAAGCAAATTAATTTGATATCATTGATTACTGGAAACAAGCAAAATCATTAGAGTTCAGTGTATAAGCTCTATCATTACAATTCTGCGAAACTTGCATGTTTTCCAACTCTACAACAAATGCTCAGTATAAAAGAAAAGGCAATAGAATAATTCACAACATCACATTAATCACACAAGTGTACCAGATAATTGCAATCCTACGCCCGAAACAAATACAAGTATGACAAAAGAATTGCCTATTTAAACGAATTGAGACCCTATAGACAGGGGACAATGTTGTCTAATAGGGAATTCAAACAACCATTCAACACTGATTTAGCAAAACCTCCAACAAAAAGGAGCATGCAATTGAAAAGAACAGCTAGATTGTATTCTAAAATGTAAACCAAGACCCAATTTTCATATTCTGAAATGGGAATCAAAATGAGCACAGATGTGTGTTCCATTCTAGCCCATCCGCAGTATCAGGTGTAGCAAACAATTCATGCAATATATGGAAATCCCAATCAAAGCTTCAGTCATTGATTAATCAACAACTAAAGATGAACAAAGGGTTTCATTTAGAACAACTAAAATCATACAAACTTAAGAAAAAAATTAAACTTCATCAAAAGCAACAAATCAACAAATCATACAGACACCAAATCCACCAAAATCTTTCTTTTTTTTTTTTGCTGGGAAAGGAAAAAACCCATTTATATTCAGTATGCAAATTAATCATAACCCATTTACATATCATTACTACCTATTCAAAATAACAACAAAACAACCCTAACTAAAAACCCATTTGTTCAAAAATTACCAAAATCAGAAACCCTAATCTTATATGAGTAATGAGTTCGTAAAATCCAAAAATAAGCAATGAAATCCATTAAAATGATGAAAACATCAGATGGGTTAAGTAAATCAGACGAAAAAAAAAGGAAAAACAAGTTAGGGTTTTACCTCCGTCGATTCTTCATCTTAACCATGTTTACGAACCCAAAATCACTTCGAGAATCAGCTGAATACCCAGAATTCTTCCTCTATACCACTCCTTCACCTCCTATTGAACTCAATTGAATCATTTAAATCTCTCTGACTGAAACCCTAACTCAGTCTCTCTGGAAGAAGAGGGAAAATTATTTTCTCTCTCTCTATTTCCCGCACTTAACCAGATTATGTGCTCTTGTTTTTTACGACACATCTGGACCGTCGATCAAGTGATGCGTGGACGGTTATAGATTATGTGCTCTTGTTTTTTACGAAAACATCTGGAGCGTCGATCAATTGAGTTGATGTGTGGTTGTAAATGACGAGGGCAGTTAGGTAATCATATGTGGCATCTTGACTCAAGTCAATTGGGTTTTGACTTTATTGGTGGGCCTTA
The DNA here is from genome assembly GCA_023529015.1 of Papaver nudicaule. Lineage (NCBI taxonomy): Eukaryota > Viridiplantae > Streptophyta > Magnoliopsida > Ranunculales > Papaveraceae > Papaver > Papaver nudicaule. The sequence continues at coordinate 9,029 of JAJJMA010166660.1, read as the reverse complement.
ACAGAAAATCTAACTGAGATGGTATTTTAGAAAAATTTAAAAAAGTGATGGTATTTTTGGATAGAGCATATAAAAGTGATGGCATTTTAGCTAAATTCTCCTAAATCTTTAGCGAAATATGAAACAAAAGCGTTTCTTCCATAGAGGTCACCAGTTCGAGCCCCTACAAATTCCATTTCAAAATAAAATAAAATCCATCTATTCTTTTGTTTCCTTTAACTGTTTCTCTCACTTTCTCTACCATGGAATAAAGAAATGAAATGAGGTCCTCGAACCCTAGTTTCGACCAATGGAACAATTATCTTGGTGGGAAGTTCTTCTGGTTTATGATGATGGAAATTGCAGTTCAAATGCATGGTCTCTGCTATTGCAATCGGGCCATTTGTGTGTACTGTACAGGTTTTCTCTCATTCTAGCATGTAGTGGACTTAGTGGTAATGAACATGGACATCATTTCGTGACATTTCTTCTGGTTTGACAGCAGATAGCAGCAGTTATTTCCACTATTGTTCTCCCATGAAAAGTACTCCCTTAGCTAAGAGTTATTTCCCTTATGTATTTGTGAGAAACCTGAGTTGAGAGTTTTGGATGTAAATCATTTCTACCGGTCTGACTTTACTTTGAGCTTGATCTTCCTCTCTCCACAAGTCATCTGTTAGGGGATGCCTCTCGCCTGTCACGTTTTCCATCGTAGTAGTAGTGTATTCCAAATTCCTTTTTTATGATTCCTATGATTGGATGAATCAAGTCTGTGTAGGATGAAATTTCAGCATATAACATAATCTTAACTATTGCAGGACGAAAAACAAAAAAATAAATCTCTTCTTATATCTTGGTCGATATTGATTTGAAGGTGGTTTAATCTTTGATCAGAACCAAAAACTCAACAGACGTTTTAGTCATCATTAACGTGAGAAACTACACTTCCTTGATATTTTTTTTTAAACAAAAGAAAATCCAAGAGGACTTCTTAATTGCATACATTAATATATATCCAGGCATTCAAAAGCCGAGCTGAATACAATGGAATCATAACGAACCTTGCTGGGAGCAGCATGCATACAATGGAATCATAACGAACGCCAACATAAATAGAACTCGTAGAAAAAAACCATTTCATCTTCACAGGGTTGCTCGCAACAAAGTAGAGGAATGGCATATGACAAAAGATTAAATGTTCATCAACAAAACAAAAGATGATGCCAGGAAACTAGAAAGAACAACCAATAGCACATGTGCTCTTTGGATCATTTCTTCACTAGCAAGCTGGCCTCTAGCCAGGATATCTTTTCTTCTACAGAAGCAAGCCCTCTCCTTGCTAGTTCATCTTGTTTGCTGAAATGTTTGAATTTCTCATCAAAATCTTTCTCTAAAATTTTACCACGCAACTGATTTAAGGTGAGGGATCTTGCCAAATAATCAGCAGCTCTATTTTCAAATTTGAGAATATTACGAAGAACCATTTCATTTGTAGCAAAGAACACTGTCAATTCCTTCAGTAGCCTACTCACACCTTTTGTAAATTGTTCGTCCACCGGAAGCCAACCCTTTTCAACAACACCAAATGCATGTGAAAAATTGCTATAAACATATACCCTAATATTTCCTCCTTGGGGAATTTCCTTGTCAATATGGGCCTTGGCAAGTTTGGCGGCTTTCAACATCCCCTCCAGCTGGGTATGAAGCTGAGGAACACATCTACTACTTGTGCTTTTCTCAACGCAACCAAACAAAACAGTTTTAGATGCATCTTTCACAACAATCCCAAACCTTGGTTTTCTATTACGCCTCAAATAAGCATCGACATAAACATGGTACTTAACCATTTTGAGTTTTAATTTCTCCTCCACCTTCACCTTGTCCAGTTGTTCCGAAAATTGTCGAATTTCGGAGACGGCATCCTCCAAATTAGCCTCCCATGTTTCATCATCACAAAAACAAGCATCGCTGTGATCTTCATCATCATCTTCTTCATCCCCATCTTCTTCGCCATCACAAGATTCGATATCAGTGTCCCCAGGTAGAGAGATATCAAATTCTCTAGGCATTACAGCAGGGTCAGGCTTACGTGCCAGCGGTAGCTTTACAGCATGGACAGGCTTAAGTAGCAGCGGAGGGAATTCAGATTCATATACAGATACAGGTACTATCTTTTCTATACCACATCCTCCGGACTTTACAGCTGAGGCATCTTCACCTCGTCCTCCAGAAACATGTTCATATATGGGAATCTTAGATGATCTAGAGCTGACTTTACCGATCTGAAGGGATCTTGGTTTCCTTGGTTTCTTATGAGTTACCATCTTCCAGGGCTCTTCTTCACCTTCTTCAACCTGATTGTCTCCATAACTTGAACCACCAACTACACACGCCATTAACGAAACCCTAGTTAGGTTTCAGTAGCCAGATTTACAAAAGCTCTCTCTCCTCAATACTGCCGAAAGGATTTCTAGTACGGATATGGCTCGGCCAAGCCCTCCAACCCGCCCAACCAACCCAAGTCCCACCCCTACTAATTGTATAAAGATTTTCAATTCCTAATGGATGTCTCAAAATAAGCTAAAATACATAGTCTCCTATTATATCTCTTAATAAAATGTGTGATTCTTTAAAAAACAATGAAATTATGAGGTTTAGGAGGCGCACTTAAATTGAATGATTTGATCATCACCACGTATTTGGTGGATGCTGAAAATCATATTACCCAGCTACACTTATAAATTTTGTCCAATCAATTTTATCAACAAGCCCCAAGGCAAATACATTACTGATTTGTCTTTATTTTTCTTGAAAAGAAAATTCGATAGCAATAAAAACCTTGAGACATTGGAGAAAACTTAAAAGAAATGAGAACCAAGGAGGGGTCATACAGGTTCATGAAGATTTCGTTCATAGTTTTATGAGATCCATTCATCTCATTACATATTATGGCTAGAACTCTTATCAGAATGAAGAAGATTAAGCCAATTGATTTCGCAAGTTGTTTCTCATATAAATTTTCAGCTAGACAGCTTGTTTTTCTTAAATGTGAAGTCCACAACATCTAAAGTTACAAGTTGAGAATTATATTTATAAGCAGCAATGTGATCTGATTTAGGAGTTCATTCTCTTCATGGCATTCCTCATTCTTCTTTTGACATCTAGCTCAATCCCCCCTGCGTATTTCAGAGTCATATATGGCAACCCCATTATACAATATTGTAGCAGTCCCTTGTATCTTATTGTTCTTTTACATTTCCTCAGTACATTCACTCAGCGGCGTAGTTTTTGGAAGGAGCTATTGAATTGTCTAAAAAAGAACAATTTGGGTAACAAAAATTGTCAAACTCATTTCAGTTTGGAGTATTCGTATCTTCAATGGAGGTCACTAGTTCGAACCCTACACATTCCATTTCAAAAAAGTAAATAAAATCCTTCTAATTTTTTGTTTCCTTCGACTGTTTCTCACACTTTCTCTACCATGGGGTACAAAAAAATCAAATCCTGTAACCATTTCAGAAAATACTTATAGGGGAGCAGCCTGTCCCATATAGGTCTAGATTGAGGAATGTGGTATGTGACTCCTAATTAAGAAAAACTAAAACGGTTTATGGTTAGGGAGAGAATACAATATCATGAGCTAATTGCTGAAATGTGTGATTCCTTATAAAACAATAAAACCATGAGGTTAAGGAGGCAGTTAAATCAAATGAGATGATCATTCACCACGTATTTGGTGGATGCTGGAAATCATCCTACCAACTCAATTTATAAATTTCATCCCATTCTTTTTGACACTTTGATTTAGATAGACCATAAGGCAAAAATGAATAGAGATTTCAGTCACATAGAAAAACCTGTATTACTGATATCAAGAAAAACCTTGAGATATGGGTGAAAACTTAAAAGAAATGAGTAACACTATGAGAAATGGGGGAATTAGCAACACTCTGATTAGCAACATTTATAATTTCAGCAGCACAAATAGCATGTTGCAAATTTAGCAGCATACATATAATGTTGTTTTAAATGGGAAGTGTTGGATAGTTTAAGTGTAGAAATGATAATAACTCCTCAACACTTTGATATGTGTTGCAACACATCCAAATTGTGCTGCAAATTTTTGAAAACTACTATCTTCACCCAAATTTTGATGCCACCAAAATCAACCCAATCTTTGCAACCCTTTAGCAGCACTAATTCAACAATTGCAACACATCTATATTATTTTAGAAATTTTGGAAAAGCAAAAATGAATTTAATGATTTTAGGTAATTGTTTGGAACCATTTAAAAGAGCTAGAACCCCTAGGATAACTTAAGCCCCAGAACCATCTGATGGGAGAACCAGAATTCGGGAACCACTTTAAAGTTTAGAACCAGAATGAATTAAAACTGCCTAGTCAGCTACCCCAATCTTGTCGAACCAGAACCATTTTAGGTTTGGAACCTAAAACTGCCTTTCAGACACATT
>JAJJMA010166655.1:0-14905 GCA_023529015.1 Papaver nudicaule | reverse complement strand
AAATTTCTAGCCAATGGTAAATTCAACCACCAGGCATGATGTTTCTGATTAGACGGAGTCGTTCACTTTCTATCAGGTCGGCCTAAGTTCGGTCAACGTTTTTTCATTTATAATTTTACGTTGCCAAAGATGCTTTGTAAATTAAATAGTCAATGTGTACGTATGTCAGACTAGGAGCAGTATGAGTATGTGCAAATGTATGTCTTTGAGTCTCTTTCCTCTCTGTCTTCATTCCTGATTCATGCTTTAAGTAATTTGTTTACTACTCATAAATTTCCCGAATGTGATGAACTAAAGTGCCAAATGAAGGTCATGACTCAGATACAGTTTCCGAAGATTGAATTGTGTAATTTGAACATACTGGGATTGTCGAAGAGTGAGTGTGCCTTTAATGCTTACATATTTTTTTTTATGATTTATAGTTGCGTAAGATCTTTAGTTACGCTATTGTTTGGGTGGTTATTATACTTTGATGTGAGAATTGTATCCTTGAGGCTTTTTTTTTGTTATTGAATTGGGAATCTCTCACATGGGATATGAATATATATTTAAATGCTCATCCCATTGGGATTTATATTAGACAGGTTGAAACAGGGCTGCTGATTCTGGATTATTTAGGGATGACATCAATTTTGGGTTTACAGCCACCATCACTAGCACCCGCACCACCAGCTTTTATGTTGGAACCATACCAAACTAAATTGGCTAGCCAGCATTGAAAAGCACCTGTTCGTGCCGTTATGGCAGATGGACGATGGGATAAAGGTGATCATGTCTAACTTAATTTAGGAACCTAAACATGAAACGTGCACTGCTAGACCAGTGAAGTCTAGATTATGAAATTATCTACAACTTTGCGGACTTAAAAATACCTAGATTGAAAATGCAGAATGATGGTGGCCTATTGGGGGTTTATTTGTTTATGCGGAGAGGAACAAAGGATAAAAACGGTGGACTAGAGAAGGCTATTAAAGAAATGAAAGAGGAAATAGAAGATTGGGAGCTGTTGGAGAAACCTTGGTTGAAATTGCGAAGAATGCTAAAGACATAGTTGTCGTCAAAGTTGAACTGGAGCATCACAAGGTTCTTGGTCAGGACGTGGAATTGGAGCCCCAAGGTTGTGAACATCATGAACTCCAGAATAACTATCCCACATTACCAAGTTCATGGAAGTACATACCTTCATGTGGAACTATTCTGCTTTTTCTTTTTGCACCGTTTGTTGCCTTATTTTGGGTGAACATGAATTTCTGTTTTCGTGTTGTTCTGAATGAACATGTGGGTCTAGACAGTGTTATGTAAATGTATTATATATATGAATATAGAGTAGTACTGAATACAACTTGACTTTTGTTTGCTTGCATCAATGTTCAAGACCATTCTAAGAATCAAAGTGAAAAATAAAAGAGGCAAGTGTTAAGGACTCGGTGTCAACCAAATGTAGTTTGAACTAAAGGTTGCATTAGGACGAAAATCACCATTATGGCACGGGTTACATATTTGCACAAGATATGAAACATCGAACGTGGTGTATGCGGAAGTCTTTTTATAGGCAACAGTCGTGATTCCGTTTCTATTCTTTAATTTTCAGTATTCTTTGATTGTTAGTTAGTCAATAGCAGTATTCTTTGCTGTATTTCAACGCAGTGTGTAAATTGTTAATTTTTCATAATGATTCAGTTTTGATGGCAAAAAAAAAATCCGATCACGTGCCATGATGGCACGGGCAATATACTAGTATCCATTACTTGATGGATGTTGCGTTCATATGCATCTAACTTCCACATGTATACCTAGTGATACTTCTATTGTCAAATATAAAAATAATATAGTCGTGAGGAGAAAGACATGAACAACCGTGCATGGACTATATTCTTAGTCGGTCAGGAATTGATCTACCACCAAAAGCGTGACTTCTTGAATCCGTGCAAGAACAAGTTTTTGTTTCCCTCAACAGCACTTATCACAGAAATATTTGAGACGCTTCTTTTCTTTAAAAACTCCAATTTTTGTATACTCTTGTCAATGATAGAACACGATAGTTTTATTCGTGTTCCCCTTAGTCGGCAATAAAAGATGGTGCAAAAATATTTACCCCAACATCCTCGAGATTTTATGTTGAATGATTTGATTCTCGCCCTTGCTTCGATTCTTCAGCGATTGTTGATGATATTTTGGGGGTACCTGCAAAAAAACCTCCGACAATATATACCCCAACATCCTCGAGATTTTATGATGAATGATTTGATTCTCACCCTTGCTTCGATTCTTCAGCGATTGTTGATGATATTTGGGGGGTACCTGCAAAAACCTCTCTGACACTCAAGTTAGCTAGAGTTTTTACAGGAGTTTGGTGGAGAAAAGGAGTATAAATTGTGTACCTTTTGAGATGGAATTTGACCTCTATTTATACGGAGAAAACCATATCTAGGTCATTTATCCAAGAAAAAACCTTATCCTCTTTCTCCTCTTTGCTAGGATAATTATCTTCAATATAAACATATAATTATTATCTTCAATAATAATTATCAAGAAAAACCTTGATTGCACCTGCCTTTTATTGTGACCAAATTCATGATATATTTGGTTATCTCAACCAACTAAGAGATAATCCTTCATCATTTTATCCTCTTTGCTAGGATAAATACTACCCCAAATAATTATCTTTGACTATAATTATCTTTAATATAATTATAGATAATATAATACACTAGTAGACTTGAACCACAAAAGTTTATCCATGACCCAATAAATAATTGAACTTCTTTAATAAGCAATTGGGCTTCTACGATAAACCATTAGGCTTCCATACTAAGCCATATTGAGTTTCTATAATAAACCATGGACTGTTAATACATAAATTCGAATGGACACGTGGTGCCATCTCCGAAGACCGTGCACAGAAACGACGTGAGCCGTGAAGGACAGGAGCATATCCAAGGAAAGCAGTATCTCATCACGAGATGATGAAATCCAAGGGAGGAGATTAAAGGATCACCAACCTATGATACTAGGAGAAAGCAGGCACGCCAAGCAGCAGTCACACCGCATTAAATGTTGTGGACAGCGTGACAGAAATTGTTTGTCGATTGGGGATAGGTCCAACCAACGGTGGAGAACAGAAACCTAGAACAATGAGAAGCCGGCAGCGCAATGATACAACAAGGATCCTCCACATAGCAGTACGACGAGCCAGGATTGGACGATAAGGGCGGTCACCGAGGATTGATGGTCAGACCAAGGAACATCAAGAGAATGAAGCAACCAAGGATAGCAAAGAACGGTACTCAAAGAGTACTATAAATACCCCCACTCCTCAGCAGCAAGGGGGGTCGCATAGTTTGGAAAGGATAGCTAGGAGTGAGAATCCTTGGGTTAATACTCTCAAGATTCCATATGACCTCTATCCATAACAAATTGAAGTGACGTATAGTGTAAACCAGAGAAAACTTTATTGATTTCGCATAATAGAACAACAGATTTTACCCCCGAGGACGTAGGCACACAGCTGCTGAACCTCGTTAATTGTTGTGTTGTTTATCATTGCAGTCATATTTATTGTAGTTAACTTTATTTGACGATCATCTCCAAGGTGATCCCACGATTGTGGTCGGTAGCATACTTGGTTCATAATAACTGACAATAACACGTTCAACCCTTGAACAGATCCCTGGTTGTTAACAAACAAAGGCCACCAACGACCTAAGTAATCGATCCTTTAACAATCTTTATTTGTAGTATGATATGGGAAAATTAGTATCAACAGTTAGGCGCTAGAAACAGGGACCAGTCCCTTGTAAATTTAAAACAACCAGATTTTAACAAGAATCTCAGTCGGTAGAGTTTTTCCTCTTCTTATCACCTTTCGTATTTGGTTATAACTCGATTTGGAGGAACACCACAGATTGATACCACCTTCTAGTGAGCTATGATATAGTAGTGAGAAGCAAACTTTGTCTTAAAAGTAGCAAGTAGGCAATATCCTCCAAATCCATCAAAAATGATTTTTTATTTAAAAACCACCAGATTGATTTCTTACTTAAAAACCACCAGATCGATTTCTTACTAATAGTTCAGGTCTTTGTTGAGGAAAGAAGCTACCACTACCTTCTTAGACTTACCTAAGGAGACAGCTGATAGCAAAAGCTCTGTACTGCTGAAATATACTCTACCACCATCTTTTCTCTTCCATCATGTCAACAGGAAAAGGAGTGGAAAAAACCATGGCTAACGAAGCAAGGCCCTTGGTGACTAGAAGTCGACAGCAACCCGCGCTAACGCGGAGTAGGTTACAATCGCTAAGGGCCCAAGGGGAGACCAATCTTGATATAGAAGAAGCAATCAATCTACCACGGAGTTCACACAGGAGCGCGGCGGCAGCTCTCAGCGAGCAGATGGTGGACATAATCCTTTGTACGGAATGTCGTTACCCACAGAAGAGATGGCTGAAGAAGAAGATCCATGACGAGACCAGACTCAGCACACCCCTATCGAACAGACAGGAAACTCAGTGTCAGTTCATACGGCAACCTCGTAAGAAGAATCAGAAAATAAAATGGGACCAATCATCAACAACGAACTTAACAATGGAGCCGAGGGAATCAATGAACTTCCTTTAGAAGCGCAGCTGGAAGCCTTACTCCAGGACCAGAAAGAGTAAGATAAGGTTCTATACGCCTTGACTCAAGAGATCAAGCATTGCGGGAAAGAGCCGAAGCAAGAGAACGACAATCGTGAGCCCGAAGCTATCAAACCAGATGAGAGGATGAGGTAAATTCAGAAGCGCCACGAAGCTATTCTTCACTAAGAAATAGGATTCGGGCACCACCACCGGTATGCATACCAGGAGGGTATCAAGGGAGAGTCAACTTACCATAGAGGGAGGTTCACAACATCCCAAGTCATTCAGTTTCGCACGGAAGACCGTGTCGATCTCAAAGCCACGGGATGCAGTCTCAACAGCGGGGAGAGATGCTAGCCACGCCGCAGATGGGAGAAGTGGTCACTCAGCTAAAGGTCGTCATGGACCAGTTGGCGGACTTGAAGTCTAAGCAAGGAGGATACAAGCTGAAGGAAGCCAAACAGGAAGCCAGGACAACTCCGCTATCAGTCAGACTTGAACGAAGTAAAATACCACCGAAGTTCCCATTGCCGAATTTCACTTGTTATGACGGAACTACCAACCCGGCAGCACACCTAAAGTACTATCTTCGGGTGTTGGCCTACTGGGATACCAATGACGTAGTGTTGTGCCGGTATTTTCCATCCATCCTTACCGGTATAGCATTGGTGTGGTTTGACAACCTGAAACCAAACTCAATTGACTTCTTCGAGGAGTTATCTGATATCTTTGTGGAAACCTACATGTATAACAAGGCTACTAAGGCGGGGCTAGATAGGCTATTTGCATTAGCCATTGGGCTACGAGAAACACTTCAGGCGTACACGGAGAGGTGGCAGAAGGTGTGCCAGGCCATAGGAAAGGTCAACCCGGAGATCAGCATCAACTGCTACAAGTTCGGGCTGGATAGAACGTCTTCTATCTTCGTGGAACTACATGCTCATACACCGGCAACCGAAGGAGAACTTCGTGCAATTCAAGACAAGTACATCAGGTTGGAGGACATCCAGAGAGATAATCCTCGCGCGCAGGACCGAAGTACCCTACAAAGAACGAACTCGGTAGAAGCTGCACCAGAGACCGGGAAGCGCTCCGCGGAGAGAGACGTCACGTCAGGATTCGAAAAGAAACCCAGGTATAAAGACGGGAAGCTGGGGGAGAAAGGAAGAAGGGACTACTCAGATATAGTCTATTCCAACTTGACTCTGCCGCTCTCGGAGATTTTGAAAAGAAAAAAGGAGGACGGCAGGACTTTCCGTATCCATCTACTCGAGGCAAGCAGAGAGACGAGACCAAGAACCACAAAGACTACTGCGAGTACCATCAGACTCGAGGGCACGATACCGACGTATGCAAACACCTGAAGAACATCATCCAAAGGTACATCAACCAAGGAGACTTCGGACAGTATGTCCAGTTACCTGGGCAAGCGGCAGCGACAACAAACGCAACAACACAGAAAAAGACGGTACGACTCCCCGAAGGGTACAAATCACTCAACATGATCACGTTCCAGCAGGAGAGCGAACCTTCGCTACCAGGAGACATATGCAACAGTTTGAGAACAAGAAGGAGAATCTCGGAGCACGAGGTATACAAATTAAATGGGAGATTAACCGACGAATGGGAGGAATGAATGGCGACTCCGCTCACGTTTTCTACCAAGGACATCAACCAGGATGTCGAAATGCATAATGATCCCTTGGTGGTTACTCTACCGATCCACGGGTGGAATGTTTCTAAAATACTAATAGAAGGAGGAAGTTCGCTCAACGTACTTTTCTATGAACCCTATCTTCGGATGGAGTTGAAGGACGACCAGATGGATGCATCTACGTGCACCATTTCTGGACTCAATGGATCCACATCGAAACCGAAGGGAGAGATAGTTTTGCAGGTAGATGCAGGACCTATGAAGACCATGGCGAGGTTCAGCATCGTCGATTCACCCTCGCCCTACAACGCCATCATGGGGAGACTCTGGGTACACCGCCTAATGGGAACAACGTCGACATATCACCATCACCTAAGATTTCCCACACCATACGGGGAAATGGAGATCAAAGGAGACCAACAAGATGCACGAAGGTGTGACGCAGCCAAAGCTAGACATCACAACGAGGTCCAAGAAGCACTTAAAAAGCATAAAGGAAAGCGAAAGGAGGAGGAGAAAGAGAAGAGATACGAGGAATACAACGAGCAGACCAATGCGGCCAAAGCAGCATCAATACTCCCCGCAGTGATGGTGGCGTCAACATCGACTGGGGACAAATAACTATTACAGAACGTTACTCCCATAGGACCTCCGAAGCAGCTATTCTCATCCATCGAGCCAACGAAGAAAATCAACATTGGAACCGAAGAACGACCACGAGAGGTGAGTATAGGAAAGCTGTTGGAGGAAGCTATGGAAGTAAAACTAAAAGAGCTACTGAAGGAGTACTTGGATGTATTTGCGTGGACAATAAAGGATACGTCGGGGATAGACCCGACGGTGGTGGTCCATCACCTTCAGATAAACCCGAACACGCTGCCATATAAGCAAAGAATAAGGAAGGTGGCCCTTATATACCACGAAGTAGTTGGAAAGGAGCTCCAAAAGCTGATGGATGCTGGATTCATCAGAGAAGTAATGTACCCAACTTGGGTATCGAACATGGTAATAGTACCAAAGAAGAACGGAGGCGTCAGAATCTGCATCGACTTCAGAAATCTCAACAAAGCTTGCCCGAGGGATAGCTATCACTTGCCAAGCATAGACCAGCTGGTCGACGCGACTTCTGGCCACGAACTACTGTCATTTATGAACAGATATTCGGGGTACAATCAAATAGCCCTGGCCGAAGAAGATCAAGAACATACAGCCTTTTTCACTCCGAGGGGGTTATATTGCTACACAAGAATGCCCTTCGGACTGAGAAACGCAGGAGCCACACATCAAAGACTGGTGGACAAAATATTTAAACAGTGGATTGGGAAGAACTTCGAGGTTTACGTTGATGACATGCTAGTCAAAAGTCTAAAATCACAAGATCATTTGGCGGACCTCAGAGAGATATTCGAAGCCATGAGAAATTGCAAGATTAAGGTAAATCCGGAGAAGTATACCTTCGGGGTAACCTCCGGAAAATCGTAGGATACTTGGTCACCAAAAAAGGGATCGAGATGGATCAAGAGAAAGTCAAAGCTGTGGTGGAGATGCCGTCACCAAAGAACCTGAAGGACGTTCAAAGGTTGAGCGGAAGACTGACGGCGCTGGGAAGATTCATAGCTAGATCATCAGATAGATGCAAATATTTCTTCTCCACATTAAGAAAAGATTGCAGGTTCGAGTGGACAGAAGACTGTCAGCAGGCTTTTGAAAAGATTAAAGAGAGATACCCATCTACTACATCAGCAAAACTTTATACCAAGCTGAAAGAAACTACACGAAGATAGATCAAATCATCCTAGCACTCGTGTTTGCAACACAAAAACTGCGAACCCATTTCAACGCGCATACGGTGAGAGTACTGACGAAGACACCAATTTGGCCAAGTCCTCCAAAACTCAGACAGAGTAGGACATATAGCCAAATAGAATGCACAGGGGACGAAGTTCAAAATCATATTCGAACCTCGAACGACGGAAAAATCGCAGGTGTTAGCAAACTTCTTGGCGGACTCACCCCTCAAAGACGAAGAAGAGATAAATGAAATACCGGGAGACGAGGAAGACAAAGAAGATCCTGATGATCTGCTGGAACCAGTCAACTCTCGATGATGGGAAGTGTTCATGGATGGATCTTCCAACAAAGAAGGCGCAAGGATAGGAATCGTAATAACAACCCTGACAGGAGACAAGATCCTACATGCATTCAGGTTAGAATTTGGAGAGTACACGAACAACATCATTGAGTACGAAGCAGTGATCCACGCACTACAGCTGATAATCGAGTTAGGTATCACGGACGCCAGGATTACAAAGCGACTCACAACTTGTCATCAGCCAAATCGAACTCCAATATCAAACTCTGGATTTATGCCTCGCCGCATACTTGAATCTGGCACAAGAACTCACAGCGAAGATTGAAAAGGTAACCTACATGCACATAACAAGAAAGGACACTAGACATGCAGACGCGTTGGCATATATATAATCTATGCTACGAGATCCCAGTGTCACATCCATCAAGGTGGGAAGAGTGTATGAACCATCGGTGAATACTGAAACCACATGAGAAGAAGCCATGGACGTGGAAGGAGTATCCAGCCCACCAAACACAGAAGGCAACGAGATAGAGGACGACTGGAGAGTACCCCTTCATCAATACTTAAGCAACGAAACATTGCCCGAAGATCCCAAGTACGCAAGGAAGATCATCTCAAGAGCGGCAAGATATTACCTCCAGGAAGGCATCCTCTACAAATCTACGTTCCTAGGACCATTGCTCAGATGCATCACGAAGGAAGAAGGATTACATATTTTGAAAGACATACACTATGGAGACGCAGGCAACCACAGCGGCATGAGATCCCTGGCGCAGAAAGCTCGACTACAAGGATACTACTGGCTGAGCATGAACAGAGATTCATTGGACATGGCGAGACGATGTATTGCCTGCCAGCAGTTTGCAAGAAAATTCAAAGCACCAGCAACGGAGCTGAATGCGGTGTTGAGTCCCTGTCCATTCGCGAAGTGGGGAGTCGACATAGTGGGCCCATTGGTAGCAGGATCCGACAACCGAAGGTTCCTAATAGTCGCCACCGACTACTTCACCAAGTGGGTGGAGGCTGCATCCCTCGCTCACATCAGAGATCGAGACGTATTCAAGTTTCTGTTTGAACACATCATTTGCAGGTTCGACGGAGCTCAACTTAGCGGAAAGAATATCGACATGTTGTTCGACGCCTACAAAATCCAGAAGATCAAGTCAACACCAACATACCCACAAAGCAACGGTTAGGCGGAATCCACAAACAAAACCATAGCTATGATCCTGAAGAAGAAACTCGATAATTACAAAAGGAAATGGTGTGAGCAATTGCACAATGTGCTATGGGCGTACCGAACAACTCGAAAATAAGCTACGGGAGAAACACCTTTCATGCTAACGTACGGAACCGAAGCTGTAATCCCTACCGAAGTTATCATCCCAACGACGAAGACTGAGGCATGGGAGAAGAATCTAACCACGGATCTAATCTACGAAAAGTTAGATGATCTAGAAGGACGAAGGGAACTGTACTCCAAAGAATTGAGAACTATCAACGGAAGATTGCCAAGGAGTACAACAAAAAGGTAATTCTTCGAAACTTCACGGAGGGAGAATTCGTAATGAGACAGTTACTACCATACCAAAAGAAGAATTAATGGGGCAAACTAGCCCCATATGGGAAGGACCATATGTCATCGAAGATATTGCAGGGAAGGGCTCGTATTATCTCAGAAACATGCAAGGAGATACTTTACAACACCCATGGAATGCACGATACCTTAAGAAGTACTACCCCTAGGGGAAAGAAGTTCCACCATCTACCTTGTGTTACGTTTTCACGAAGGACGCCACGACGCAGTATATTAATAAATTATTTTTCTCGGAAAGTGACAAGTATCAAAGTAACATCGATGTAAACGCAACAGAACAATTGCCATCAGCCTAAGTGCAATAGAACAATTGCCATGACAGGAGAATACATGTTGATCACAGGTCATCTCTAGGATCCTCATTAATAGGTATGAGGCGAAAAGTAAGAATCCCAATGATAGAGATACTCACACATCGCCTCTAGCGGGAAAGTCTTTTTCCCGGGTTAATGTCCTAAATCATCCCCTGGCCAAGGATGATTGAAAGATAATGCTTAACCCAAGAAGGTTGAAATGGCTGAAATAATAGACAATAAGGAGAAGATCTCATGATCAACAATATTACCATTCGGTTACATCCAGTTACAAAAAGATACAACAACAAAATATAAAGACGAAAACAAGTTCAAGGGGCAAGAAATGGCCAGGAATTCACCCAACAGGTCAAAATACAGGTGGAAGCAGGGAATTCCAAATAATTTCTTCCGTAGAAAATGACGACTAAGGGACATCCATCCTCGGGAAAGCGGTACCAAAGAAATGGCACTCGGCCTCGGCAAAAGCTTCATTAACAGTTATCGCAGCAGAACGAGCATAGGTAAGACTCAACCCTTCAGTTTGGGAAGCAACAGCAGCGGCTACCCTCGCATCAAAGTCACGAAGTTGGGTTCTCAAAAGAGCATTTTCGGCGGCAGTAGCTTCTTCTCGAGCTCTCGATTCATCGGCGACACGTCTATATTCATCCATCAACAGCGTAACGGCTATAAGTTCAGACCGCAACTCTGACACTCGATCGTCAAAGACGGCCACTTGCGAATCCATAGGGGGATCAGGATCTTTCAAGAAAAACGAAGACCAGTCCACGGGCTTCACGACAGCAAAAGACAAGGGGGACACTTGGGTAGCAGATCTCACCACCGACTCAAGGAGACCAGACGAAAAAGGAATGCAAGCCTCGGCAGAACAGGACAAAAGCTCAGCAGCACCTTTCAGGTTAACTTGTGTTTCATTAGCAGAAGAAAACTCAGGGTATTGGCTATCCTGCACACCAGCGTTATCAGTAATATCCACAACCATAGAAGCTTGAACAGCGGGGACTACAGGGGCAGGCAAACAACTCTGGGCGACGACGCCATCATCACTACGGTGACCCGAGGAAACATCTTCGGAGCTATCCTCGGCACCCGCACTCACCCTGGAAGCAAAAGAGTCTTCTGGCGCGCCAACTCCGCTAGCAGTTTTCATCTCACACTTCCTTTTCTTTCTAATAGCCGGCTAAAAATCACAAAACCATTTATCAAAGGCATGGGCAAAGGGGGACAACTACATATACACAAAGAAAAACATCGATTACCCATACCTTTGACAATGAAGTAGCACCAACTGATTTGTTGCTAACATATTCTGCTATCTCAGCACCAACTTTCCTCTTCCGAGTACAGGTACTGTCACTCATGCTAGGTGAAGGAACGCTAGCACTCAAAGACTGAGCAGACAGAAGAAAACCACCCATTAGAAGAAGGCATGAGAACAGAAGACTGAAGAATAAAACAGAAATACGTACCCGCGAAGGAGTCAGATTAAAGCGCCAAGCGATAAAAGTTCGATAGCGAGGAGGAAGATCTTTCATCAAACGAGGAGTGAAAATGCCAGGCTGAGACAGAGATTTCCTGAAACCAGCAACCCACGGACCAGTGACACGAAGAGGAGTGCGCATCCACCGATGGTCGCGACTTAGACGAAGCTTCTGATCGTCAGGAAAAGGAAGACTAACTGTCTCAGGGATAACAGACAAGTCGGGGTCATCACAGTCATTCAGCAAAAGAGGAACCTATAACGTTGTTTTCTATTTTGCAGGTACTTTGAAGTCATATGTTGAGAAAGAAAACAAAAAGAAGCACAAAACATTTGAAATTCACTGGAGACAGCCACCAACAACAATGAGGGCAGCCATTTGAAGTCTAAGAAGGAATTTACTGAAGCATCAGGGTTTCTCTTCTCAGGGCTACCACCTGCTAACATTCAGGTACTTCTCTTCTTCACGCACCAAGACCAGTTCCTACACCGAGTTCCAGCCATCGACCAGCTGTGGGTTTGTGTCGCATCTGCCATGGGTTTGTTTGCCAAAGGTTCAAGGGAGATAATCGAAGATAGGAGGGTTACAGACCAGGTTGGGAGTATGAATTCAGGTTGAGTTATTGACTGAGAAAACCAAGACAACACAGGTTACTCGGCCAAGAGTTCTGCTCCACTAGCCAGGGTTCGTGTGGGTTGTTTGCCAAGGGTTCAGTTTGAAACCTGAAGACGTGCAGGAAATGGACATTGGGTTCAAGTAATGACGGGTTTTGGGGGTTCAGTCTATTAAGCCAGAAACAGCGAGAAGATGTGGTTCCAGCCATTGACATTGAGGATGATTGGGAGCTGATTTATGAATCTATCTGAACTGTGGGTGTGTATTGAATGAATGAATGTTTGTGTAGCACTAGAAATTGCAGGGAAGGAGAATCATAAGAATTAGAAGAACGCAATGTACCCATCCCTGTTTGCATCATATTATGCCTGCTATGTGTTTGTAGAAAGGCCTGACTGACTGCTTCTGTCTGCAGCAGTTATGGTTCACTGAACTGAGGTTTGGCAGAGGTTAGACATCGGTGTTTCCAGGTTTCTGATGGGTTTGTGAGGAGAAATATGATATTGGGTTAGTTTGCCATACAATGAACTACATAATTTCCAAGGGTTAAGGCATGAACCAAGTGCCAAGAAGCTATGGTTCAGATGCGTATTTCAGAGGGTTCTCTGGTGGCTGTTTATGGAAGGTCAGGACAGGTTTACAACGAGTTATTACCAAGGGTTCTTAGCCATGGTTCTGGTGGGCGTTTGGCAAGTCTTTGTGACAGGTTTCACAGGATATCAAGGCAATTTTGGTTCGAGTTAGGTTCAGTTTCTTCACCACCCGTCCACAAGGGGTCAGGTCAAGAGTTGGAAGCCAAGAGGGTTACAGTGTTTGGTTGCGAGAAATCAGTGCAAGGAAGGACTTTCTGGCCGACAAAAGAGGGAGGATAAGAAGCTTTGAATAAGGAAAGTTGGGATTCGTATTGAAGTTGGCTGCAACAGAAAGCTATAAAAGGAGAAAAGGGTTACAGAAAAAAAGACATCTCAGAACATCTCATATCTCTTCACAGCCGCAGAGAGGAGTTCTGCTCCTCTCTATCATCACCTGCACTACACCCCTGCATTCATCCATCTTCATCAGTCCTCGCATACCACCAGTTCCACCACCTGCATCATTCACCAACAGTCCCCTGCATACATCCAGCACTCCGCCGCAGCAGTAACGATTCGAGCTTCACCACCATCTGTCCATCACCAGCAGCACCACCACAACGTACACCACCAGTTCACACCATCCATCACCAGGAGCGAGAAGAGTTTGCTGTCCATCCCATTGGCTCAATTGGGTTTTATTTTCTGAGTTTACTCACTTTGAACTCCTTTAATTCTTTGATTTATTGTTGAGAACATGATTTCTTTTTGTAGCTAAATACTTGTTTGGTTTAGGATGATTTTGAAACTATTTTGATTTGAGTCTTTATGCAAGTAACTCTTTCTTTTAAATATTGTGTTATTGTTTATCTTCTACCAAGCTTATAACCATGATTTGTTTTTGAGTCGTTTAAGTGATCAATATACGACTTGTGTGCAATTCTATTGCTAGATTATTGAGCCTCAATCCGTAATTGTTGAGGTGATTTATCACAAGTAGCATAACATTAACGTTGCGGAGGGATTCCGTGGACAATAGTGTGTAGTTGATAACCCTAAATTAACATGTCGAGCTTAGAACATGTGGTTAGGATCAATCCAACTCATAGAATTTATCGGTTAGTTTCGTTACACTTTGAGAGCTTATTCAAAGTGGCTTGATTGAATAGGATTTTGTGGAGAACTTATTCTACAAAGTTATTTTGGAGTTCATATAGACTTGTTGAGCTTATAACATGTCTAGGGTTGTTAGTAAACGTATATTGTGCTTGTGTGATTAAATTGATTCATGTTCATTAGTTGAAATTGATTCCTCAACCATCCTCATCCTCATCTCATTGTTTCACCAACCTTGCATTACATTCATCAGGAAATTAGATTCACAACTTAGCTCTCTCCCTCAGGAACGAACCTGCTTATCTCATACTATTATTTAGTGTAGAGAAGTAAGGAATATCTTTTTGTTGAATTCGACACTCATCAAAATTGGCGCCGCTGCCGGGGAGCGGTAGTTCAAGTTGTTATTTGATTTTCTGTTTTGCATTTGATTTTTATTTTTGCATTTGCATTCGTTATTTTCTTTACTGTTTAATCGTATCAGAATCTTATTTCAGGTACAATTCGATCGTGATGTTTCCATTCGGGAGCAACACATATGGTTCATATTGTTGATGGTGGTTTTTGGCGACGAGGTCACAGGAGTAATTTCGCATCTGGCGTCCTGGAATAGCGCGAGATAAGGTATGAATTTATTTTTACAGTAGGGATAAGATATTTGGTTTGCCGTTAGCCATATTTTAATATCTCGCGACCCTAGCCTAGTAGCATGGTCCATATCCCTAGCCTACGCATTAAAATACCTACGCATGCGCATTGGCCAAGCTAGCCAAAGCCCTAAGAGTTGCACGCCACTGCTTGGCATGCCTTGGATATACACGGCTTTGGCATACCCTAAGA
>JAJJMA010166639.1:0-10176 GCA_023529015.1 Papaver nudicaule | reverse complement strand
TGGTTCAAATCACCATCAGCCCTTGTGATCCTGTATTCCGCTGCGCTTCCCCAACAGAACTATCCCAACAGAATCAGCATCTTCTGATGGCACTGAATCAATTAACGAATCTACGATGATAGTTTCTTCCTCCATGTTCTTCACCTCTATAACCTCAGCTTTCTTGGCAAATTGCTCTTTTGATGGTGGTAGTGCAAGGTTGATTGATCCCAACTCTTCCATTGCATTTTCTTCTTTTTTATGCTCTTCTTTTTCAGCACCCACTTTAGCTAGAGTGTCTTCTTCCTTTTCAGCACTCTCTTTAGGCTTAGTCTTATGGTGTCCAATCTAGTATACTAGATTGGACAGCCACGTCAGATAGCAGGGTAGGGGTGGTCTTATCGCTTGGAGAGATTGGATGTCAAGTCGTTGAACCATTCAGCACTGAGCGCTGAACCATTCAGCGTTTCCGAATAACGTTGAATGTTTCAGCGCTTGACCGTCAACACCAGGTCAAAGCGCTGAACGGTTCATGAGTACTACTATACGTGTTCTCCATCTCAAACCATTATCTCCTCCTCCATCAACACGAAATAAACCAAGCTTCACTCCATTTACGTTGGAAGAAGATCTACGTCTTTGTAAAGACGTGATCTTCTATTATGGAATACAAAAAAGTCGTGGTATTGTCAAGTGGAGCTCCCTGTTTAATTATATCGAAGATGACTTCAAGTTTAAAAACCAATAAGTACGAGATGTAAGAGGCCTGTCAGACCGATGGTGGATCATACGCCAAAACGTTCATGATTTTATGCACTTGGGGAGATTTGTCCGAGCTAGACTTGGGAAAGATGTTACAGAAGATGAAGTTTATGCCAGGACTTTGAAGGTATGGAAACAAGGTAAAGGAAAGGAATTCGAGTACGAAGCACATTACCATGAGCTAAAGAATTTTCTCAAAACCTTTGAAGTATGTTAGATGTCAATGTAATTCATTTGGGGAATACTCATTCGTAATTTTCTCCTAAAAAAGTGTAGCAAACACATTACTCGAATGAGCGGATTTAAATTTTAATGTAATCCTTTAAGTTATTAATGAAAATTTATCTTTTAATTTACATATGGTGCAATTTGTATTTGTTTTCTGAATTTGTTGGTATGAAATTTGTTCATTTTTGCATAACCGGTGTTTGTAAATTGGTGGTGTAACGTGAGTGTGAGAAAACAGAGTTAGAAACACAATATATTGCTGAAGGTGTCAACTGGGTGTATGAAAAAAAAAGGTCAAACTCGGAAAAGTTATTTGACGCTGAACCGTTCAGCGCTGAAGGAAAACGCTGAACCATTCAGCGCTGAGCGCTGAACCATTCAGCGTTTTCTCGCTTTTTCAGCGCTGCACCGTTCAGCGCATCAATCTAGCTACTACTTGAGCTACTACCATTTGCTAGGAGAGAGAAGTAGTACTACTAGAATACACCACGCTTTTGGTGGAAGTAGTAGCCAAACTAGACACCATAAGACTAAGCCTTAGCTAGAGAATGCGCAACCCTCCTATTTACTTCATCTTTGAGATAAGCTGTTGGAGCATTTGGAAAAAACCTTGTATCTCGTGCGTTGTTGGTGTTAGAGTTGGTTTGATCTAACACAACTAACGAAACAGATTCAGTGTCGTGTGTTAGGTCTTTCTCCTCCAACCTGTTGGATAAATTTTCATGCCCGCTATCTCTATTCGACGAAGCCAATGCTATAATATCTGCGCGAAACTTTTCAATTTCTATATTGAGTGCCCTTTGGTGTTCTTCAAATCTTTTATCGACTGCTAAACGCTCTGCACGCAACTCTTCCAGAAGGGTGTCACATCTTTTTTTCCAAGTAACATCCATATATGTATTCCCACGGCCGATTTTTTTTTTAACTGATACGGTGATTGGATGATGGACTGGTATTGTAGCAGCGGAAGATGGAAAGAATAAAAATTGGGATAAAACTGGCTCAGATCGTACTGCTCTAATACCAGATGATAGGATCTGAAACACTTGATTATAATTAATTGGATAACTGAATCCTAGAACAACCTAGTATATATATCGAACATAAAAAAGAGTCCTAACCTAATAAGGAACATAGTAATAAGACTCCTAAATTGATTAAATTCTAAATGGTGTTGGTGTCCCAACAGAACAACTATATCTGTCAATATTGGCTTGCTGTCGTCGCAGAGATCCATACAGAAGGGACGACAGCTATTGATGTCACCCCTGATCAGTATTTGCGACGGACGTCCAGAAATATCTGTCACTTCCACCCATCATTTTTGTAGTGGGCGTTTCCAGAATCTGAAGTTTTTTACTTCCCCTATTACTTTAATTTCATTCCTATTTTCCATTTTCACTGTTTTTTTAACAGTGTCTTGTTTTTCTTTTTCTTTTTCTTTTGAAGGCTCCGAACTTTATATAGCTAGAATAAGAGAAATACATAGTAATGGTCGCATTGTGGGTAACAACCTCATCGTTTACATAGTAGTCCGATTCCAGAATCTCTAATTGGTTCCAGACAATATGTACAGAACACAAAACTCCATATTGAGATTGAGTGCCTTGTGGAAGATAAAAGGACCAAGTCGACCGTAATCGGTGTCCAGCGACCGAGAGAGAAGTTACGTAACAACAATGACGATGAAGGGGGTTAACATCCAAGTTCGAACCACCTAAAGAAGTGGCCCATCAATTATGATGCTCAGAATATAATGTAACATCTAGGTCTTTCCAAACACAAGCAGCCAAATCGATGTAGCCCAGCGTCTGAGAATGTCTTGCTCTGTTTTTTATTTTTATTATTATTTTCCCCCGAAATCGTAAGGTTGTATTAAGAAGAAAAGAGTATTTACAGAGACATGTACAGAAAAAGAAAAATTGTCGCAAGACCCCCAACAACAAATCTTAACTGATATACAGACTGACTAATGATTCCCACTGGAAAATAACCTGAGAAGTGCTATAATTCTTGAAGAGATTCAGCTGTGACACCCACCGATATAAGTCCAGTTTTACTGCCGTTATTATGGCATCCAAAGATCTCAGCTTTTCACCATGTACCATAGCATTCCGCGACACTCAGATCTGTCATATAATTGCGTAAGGTATTAACGACCAAATTGTGAAATTTTTTGGGCTAAATTTCGTTATCCTCCAGCTTCTCAAAGCCCCTTCTATTCCCTCCGGCTGCACCCATTTAATCTTCCAAGCACCAAGAAAATAATTCCATAGGTTTCTCACAAAATCGCAGTGTGAGAAATTGAATAAAAACGAAGAGGTATGCATGTGGATAGGTTATGTCGATTTTTTTGTGGAGAAACATGAAGCAAGTGCTCATTTATTTTATAATTGTTGGAGAAATAAGAGAATTTAGACTTATTTTGCCGAAGGAAGGATATAATTTTCGTTGAGAATATAATAGTAATAATATCGCCACAACTATAAAACTTGGGAATATAATAACGTACCGGTTGCAATATGGAAAGAAGACCTTCAACAACCAAAAGAGACATTCGGCAACTATGATTACAGATATCAAATTCCAAGTTTTCTTTTTGACAGAGTCTAACACTAAAATGGTAGAGTTAACAGCCAACATGGTAACAACGCTAGGTTGTGAGACTTTTTGTGAGACTTTTTGTGAGACTTTTTGTAAGGTTGTGAGACTTTTTGTTGTCTTTGACTTGTGTACGTTTTCTCCTTTCTTTGAGGTGAACGATTATTATTATTATTATTATTTTTTTGTCAGTTATTTTATTGGGTTAAGGTACCCCCTTAGGTACCTTTTTCATATGAATTTTTCTATTGACTGATCGGAAGAAAGGAAAAAAAAACTCAATTTAGTTGATCTAACATGTTTTTCTTATATCAATATTTTTGTACGTTTTACCACAATATAAAAATGTTTGAACATCGCTATGCAATAATAATAGTCTAATAGCTGTCTAGTACAGTGATAATGACACCCCCCCTTAAGTCCATAGGCGGGTGAGAGGTAAGGAGATCGATTCCCACTAGGGAAGGTTGGGTTTTCCATTTTCTCCAATTTCCTCTATGGATAGAGTGAGATTGGATGTTGTTGTTGGGATGGCGATTGAATTAACAATGGTTAGTGGGCAAGTCCAACTGGCTGGGTCTGCTCAGGAGAGTGAGCCTAGCTAGAGCTCACACATTTGCCAATGTGTATCTTCTTCCACAATTTTCTAAAATTTTCATATAACCGTACTAGTCGGGAGATGCTATAGTATGAACAACATTGTGAGTCAAATGTTTGATAGATCTCTATAGAGTCAGGGCCGTCCCTGATAGGTAAGCAGGGTAAGCGGGGCTTCGGGGCAACATAGAAGTATATTTCACATTTGGAGTTTGTAGAGTTTATTTTCCCTGAGGACTTGGATATGGTTTATGCAAATTGTAGGGGTAGAAGTTAAAAATATTGTGAAGACCTTAGAGCATGGTAATGCTATAATCGGTTTTATAGTTATATTTAGGATCCAAAAGCCCAAAAACCAACCACAGTCTTCGTGCTATACCCAAATACACAGTTCGACAATTGAAGTCAAAAAATGAAAAATTATATTGGCTTAAACACATTAGTTTTATGGTTTTCTTTTATAATAACGTACCATCCATGCATATATTTGAGTTGATAGATATGTCCTACCATCTTTTTGTAGATTGTGGTTTTTTGTTCTCAAACTATGATCTTGTGTATATTTTGTCAATTGATAATTTATGAGGACATACATGAAAATTTTTATAGTTTTTATGTGTGAAAAATCGGACAGCCTTCGGCCGCCCAACTAGCATTTTGTATCCAATTTCAATACATGAATTTATTCCCTATATGGAAGTTCTGATTCCATCTTTCAGACAATTGAACAGACTCTAGAATTGTCATCAGAAGACACAAGCATTGAGATATTTCATATATACATATTATATATTAGGAGGGCATAAAAAATTGGATCACTTCAGGGCAAAAAATTCTCAGATATTCGTTCTTTCTGGTCGACGTTAGAAGTGTGTTCTTGCCTAGAATGATGATGCTCTTCACTCATTGTTTATACTTCATTATCATGGTCTAAGGTATCATAAAAGCATATGTTTCCATTACCATAAAAAATAAAGAGGTCGTTGATTGCTTAAGGATGACTTGTCCCTGTCCCAAAGTCTATAACAAACAGTATTAGTACTCAGATGCATATGTACATGTGTCTTCTATCTGAAAACCGTGAGTTTTACCACCAAATTACAACCAATCCTTTACATTTTACTTTTCTTTTTCCGACATCATTTTTCTTCTATTCCTCTAATAATTTCATTAATAATTATGAGATTCATTCCGTTTCATTTAAACTTTAAAATTTCAATTAGCAAAGGAAGAGAAATGGAAATGAGTGCTTATAACCTCACAAAGGAATGATAAGTTCTTTTCTCCTAATAGTTTTCGTCCCAAAACTTTGCCATTCTTAAGTTCTCTTGCGCATTCGGACCGTTCTTAGTGATTGTATATGATATTACTGCTAACTTTTTAATCATCACAGGTGTCAGGTTTTCTATTT
This sequence comes from Papaver nudicaule, assembly GCA_023529015.1. NCBI lineage: Eukaryota > Viridiplantae > Streptophyta > Magnoliopsida > Ranunculales > Papaveraceae > Papaver > Papaver nudicaule. Next base: position 4,598 of record JAJJMA010166639.1, on the reverse strand, counting down.
CAATTTTCTAATCCACTTTTCCCTTCTTTTTTTTTTAAAGGAAAAGTCTGATTTCATTGGTTAGTTCGAAAGACAGGAGGGTACAACTCTTGGTGTAGTAACACCCATTCTATCATTAAATAAAATCTGGTGTAAGAACGGGGGTGCGACTGCGTCCCATATAACTGTTGCAGGATTCTGTGGAGCTCGTGTCTGTCGTCGAACTGCCTCATTGACCAATTCATCTGCTGCCTGGTTCGCTTCTCGATATGCATGAGTGATTCTAAGTGAAGGAACCTGTTGAAGAATTGTGACCGCCTCAAAAAGTAACCCTCTCAAATACCAAAGTGCAACCAATTGTCCATCATGCAAAATTTGAAGCATGGATTTAGAATCTGCTTCGAGCCAAACTTTCTGCCAGCCATGTCGGAGTACCATTCGCGCCGCCGTTAAGAGACCCCATGATTCTGCCGTGATTGCCGTGGAGATTCCCAATGAAACTGCCACTGCTTGTAGAAGGTTCCCATCAACATTTCTAGCAATAACACCTATTCCAGATGCGCCTGGATTGCCTTTCGACGCCCCATCCATGTTAATTTTGACTCATTCTTGTTGTGGAGGTTGCCATGCCACTTGAATTGTGATAGTTGTGTGAGTCATTGGGTTCAGAGGTGGAGGTATGACGTTCGGAAGGAACGGTATGACGTGGGTTCTTGACCAGTCAAATTCCTTCCATACAACCACAATGACCTGGAAAATCTGTCGGGGTGTATGTGCAACATGTTTGTAAAGCCGGTCATTGCGAGCAAGCCAGAGATGCCACACCGTATAGAGGAGCAAATTCTGTTGCGGTTCTGGGACATGAATGTGGAGCAGCTCAGTTAATGTTGTAGGAAGTTGATGGCTCGTCGTTGATGGTGACAAGGAACGAAGCAAAAAATCCCAGATTAATTGCCAAACTTCAGCTGCAAAACTGCATTTAAACAATAAATGGTTAGTAGTTTCTCTAAAGGTGATGCAGTTTGCACAGATGCCAGAATCCATCATATTTCGGGCATTGAGGACATCTAAATGTTGGAAACAGAAGATGATGTTACCTTGTGGAGCACCATTGACAATGATGGAATAAGAAACAGAAGAAACACACAGCATTATGTACTCAACAAACTGTTGTGGAAAACCCATGTATTGCAATGTATGACGAATAAATTCCCAGTCCAGAGATTCATACGCCTTTTTGATGTCAAGTTTCATTGCCACTTTAGGTGAAGTAGATGACGGTGATGTGCGAATGTGGTGAGTGATTCTTTGTGAGAGATTTTTTTTTCTCATTATTATTTTTTTTAAAACAAAAACTACATGGCCTTTACAGCACAGGGGAAAGCTTACCCGAGGATTCAAAAAACTCCCCGGTGTAGAAAACCACACCTGATCAATAGAAAAAAGACCAACATGTTTAGCTAACGTGTCCGCTGTAAATTACCTTCGCGATAATTTGACGGAAGAGCACATTCACAAAAAGGAAGCTAAATAACTAATTTCATTTTATTTTTTTTTTGACAAGTTCCGCCGGCTAAGGAGAAAACCAGAGCCAAAACAACCAAAGAAAAAAAAAAGGAAAACAGAAAAGGAAAAAACCTAACTATTCTTCTTCTTTCTCTTAAATGCCTTTTGTGACTTATCAGCTACAAGAATTTCTCTGTAGTCAGTAGTGAAATCCTCATTTCTGACATCAACCTAAGGGTTAGAGGGTGACTGCTGGCTAAGTGATCAGCAACTCTATTTGTTTCTCTGAAGCAATGGGAAATCTTCCAAAACTGAAATCTTGACCGCATAACTCTAACTCTTCTCCAGATTTGAATAACATTCCATGGAGGCTCTGGACTTTGACTGGTTAAGAGGAAAAACACAGCCTTGGAATCAATGGATAAATGAACTCTGAAGCAGCGCTCTCTCACATCAACTTTGAGACCTAACTCCGCACCTTGAAGTCATGGGCAAGAACATAAATAAGAGGACTACCTCCTTCAGCAGCAGCTAAAACCTTCCCTTTATGATCTCTTAAGATAGCTCCAAACCCACCAGATTCATCTTTTTTTGAACCATCTGTATTAATCATCACTTCATCTTCTAAAGGACCCTGCCAAGTACAATCAATAAATTCCTCCTTAAAAAAATTGCAGTCAATCTTTCAGTTGTTCATAAACCATATGTTCTGAATTTTGTCCCTCACTTTATGTATCGAAGCAGCCATTTTAAATCTGGCCTCCTCCACAATGAGTATGCTTAGCTGATCTTCACAGATAGACTGAGAACCAAACACCTTGTTATTTTTTTCCCTCCAAATATAGTAGATGTAACAGTTGAAAACCAGACTCTTAACCATAAAAACAGGACTAAAGCCACAAAAGTTTTCACTAGCCCATCTTATTTCAGCATCCCAATTGATCAAATAAGGTCTATAAATACCCATCTTGAGTAACAGTCCTTTCCATATGATTTTTGAGTAAGGGCATTTACGGAAGATATGATTCTCAGTCTCAACAAGCCAGTGTCATCCTGGATGACTTTCCACTTCTTAAGTTTATACCTGGTCTTAAGTCTTTTATGAACAACAAGCCAAGAGATAAAAGAGTTCTTGGTGAACCAAACAAGTTTATACCAGAAAGGAGAAGGATTGTGGGATGAGATAGCAAAATATGTTTCTTTCATAGTAAATTTACCTGAAATAGATGCCTTCTATATAAGCTGATCATCTTCATTAGAATTGAATTTAACAACAATAATTTGTTTGACCACATCATTGGTATTCTCATCCATGTAAATAGGGAAATTCCATTCACCATTAGAAATAAAATCATCCACAATTATATTTAGCCCAGCACCAATATCACTTAGGCTGCTTTCATCAGCCCAATCTAGCAGCTTTCCTTTTGGGTGCCAAGAATCAGTAAGAAACTTAGTACTGGTACCATCACCCAAAACCACTCCCAATTGTTTCCTTGCTAAATATCTATGATCTAAAATCCTTCTCCAGCACCATGAGGACTTTAGCCACTTCCATGGTCCAGAAATCATGCTCCTTAATCATATTGCACTTAACCCAATCTGTCCAAATGGTAGATTTACCAGATACAAGGTCCCATTTGCGTCTTAGGTTTGCTGCAACATTAGTAAGCTGAAGATCCTTGACACGTAATCCTCCATCATCAAGAGTATGGCACACAGTAATCCAGCTGATGGGGTTTGAATGCTTATCCATATCAGGGCCATCCCATAAGAATCTCCTAAACAAATATTGCAGCTCCTTAATGGCTCTAATGGGAAGTACAAGCAAGATAACCAGAAGAAAACCATGCCACTAAGCATAGATTTAAAGAGCAATACCATGATAAGTAAAAAACCTAGCCTTCCAAGACTTGATTCTAGATCTCACTTTATCAATCAAGGGTAAGCATGTAAGACAATAAAGTAGTAATGAGAGGGACCCCAAGATATCTAACTAGAAGCTCCCCAACACTACAATCAAGAATAAGAGAAATTTGACTTACAATGTCATCTACAACAGCTGCATGATATAAGAAAGTCTAGTATGTTCATCTCTAAACTAGAACAACCATTGAACTTAGAGATAGCATCTTTAAGACTATTAGCAGTGGCCATATTTCTTTTAAAGAATACACGGATGTCATCAGCAAAACAAAGGTAAGTCAAATTAGTGAGTTTGCACCTAGGATGAAATTTAGATTCGGTCTCAACTACATTTCGGTCCAAAGTCTGATAGTATGATAGTATCCTGCTTAATACAATATGGTGTTCAAATTGGACGAGATCCTGGGTTTTTCAGCTAGTTGTAGTTTCCTCGGTAACAAACTCTTGGTGTCTTGCTTTACTTTATTTCTGCATTATATTTTCGTTTAATATAATTAAAGTATTGAAGGTGATGTTTGAAAAAGAGGGGATACCGAGATATACCACCAACTTTTAGTTTCGTGAACATATGTGATTGTTTTACTTGAACGATCTCACAAATCAATATTCAAGTAACCTGAGATGAGTTCTTTCGAGAACCGAATACAAGAACGAGTTCTTGTTAATCTCAAAGAGATTGATTCACTCAAAGGTTCAATCAATGTATAACAATTGCAATACTTTAAACATATCGATCAGAGATAATATAATGCGGAAGGTAAAGTAATGCAAGACACAAGAAGTTTTGTTAACGAGGAAACTGCAACTAGCAGAAAAACCCCGGGACCTCGTCCAGATGTGAACACCCTCAGTATTAACGAATACAGACGCTAGCCCCTCAGACTTCAGACTGGAATGTATTGAAACTGAATTAACCCTACAAGCAACTCAGCTACCACTGTGCTTCTACGTCTCTTGGATCCCTCAGAAACCTACGTACTTGATTCCCCTAACTGATGTCCTTTACAGGCCTAGGAGTTTCTCCACAATCCGTCGTGAAGACTAGCGCTACCCATCCGCTAACATGATGCCTGGTTGTAATATGATCTCTTTTTGATGATGGTATTGTAGATGGTGAAAAATGGAGAAGGGATAAAATTGTAAATCTCCTTATGTTATGCCTTTCCAAGAAGCGATTGCCTACTCAG